>JBAGKK010221319.1:0-21891 GCA_037177015.1 Euceroptres primus | reverse complement strand
TTGTCAGTAATAATGATTATATTTTTTGTACATAATTATAATATAAAAACAGAAATATTAAAAATCCAACTTTTAATGCACCTAAAAAAAATATACCAAAATAGTAAATTATATTAATTCTCTAATACAAAAATAATGTGTATGCTTGTTATAAACATTTTTTGTAATCGAATTTTTATAGTGAATAAATAATACAGTTGGATGAATATAATATCTGCCTGTGCACTTTTTTCCCGTGCATATTTTTTGTTATTGTTGTAAAAATATAATTATCTTTTAAATTTAGAAACAATTTTTAATTTAAAACTTCTAATTATCAATAAAATGTTTGTAATAGTTTCTATATTTAATCAATTTTTCAAATAGTTTATAACTGTAATATTTATTTAAAAAGTGGAAAATTTGGAAATGAATATCAAGAAATTGACAAAAAAATGAAATATTTTTTAATAAAAAGTTGGGCTCGTCCGGGATTTGAACCCGGGACCTCTCGCACCCAAAGCGAGAATCATACCCCTAGACCAACGAGCCACTTATTCGTACTGTACTTTATTCTATATATAACCTGAACCAATAAAATCAGTCGTAGCTTGTGCTCTGCGCATGCTTCAGATGGTCGATGTTCATTAGTTGCAATTTGCCGCCTTCATTTAAAAGCAGGAAAAATTTCAATAATAAAAGTTTTTAATAAATTACATGTTTTACCAAATATTTTAAGCCAATTAATTTAAGTATTAATTAAAAGTATATTAATTTTTACCAATTAATTTAAGTACCAAATATTTTAAATATATTGTATTCATTACAAACACTTCTGCTTTAGAATGACTTTTCAGAAAAAATATTTATTTCCAATCATTCTAAAGGAGAAATATTTCTAATAAATACAATATACCTATTAAAAAGATTCGGTGATAATTTTCATTTTTATTTTTATATGCAAACAAATTTTGAAATGCAAATATATTTTTATATGCAAATAAATGATACCTTTTCACGGAGCAAGTTTTCCGAACTCAAAAAATAATTTCTAAACAGTTACAACTTTTGTCAACTTAGTTTCTTGCCTCCAAGTTTCTTTTATATTCTAAATTAATTTGGAATATAATATTAATATTTTTTTATCAAAAAAGATTCAAAATAATTATATAAGATGTAAAAATTGAGCATTTGTTTTTTTTTTAAATTTACAAATGTCCTATTTCAAGTGTTATAATAATTACATTAAAGGGAAAGTTTTCGGAATAGAAAAATTCACTTATAAGAAGGATTAAGAAATATTTGCTTTTTTATCTATTTTACATAAAAAGCAGCGATTTAATTAAAAAGGTCGAAGAGTGTATCAGGAAGAGAGAGAGGGGGGGGAGCGAGAGAGAGGGGGGAGAGCGAGAGAGAGGGGGGGAATCTTGGATTTTGAGATAACTTCAGCCAGAGGCGTAATAACTTTTACATTTAATTTAATAATATTTTTATTTATTATTTTATTTATTATTATTTATTTATTTATTATTTTATGTATTATTATTTAATAATATTTTATAGTAATATTTTTATACATATTATCAAAATTGAAATCATTCAATAATTTAAACCTCTTTTAGATATTCCTATAGAGAATATTACATTAAAAATTTTAAATTCCTATAATAATTTACTACTTATAAAAAAGATCTTGTTTACACCGGACGCCCCTGCATTTAGGCTTTTTCTCAACGAAAGTGTAATCCGGATTGCATCTTCTGTATAAAAATGAAGAATAAAAAATTCCCTTTTCAAAAAACAAACCTTTTCCATTAATTGCTAGGAATATTCTTCTATTTTGTAGTCAGTTTAATAGTAACACAATATTTAATTGACCAAAAATGACTACTTAATTACGATCATAATAAAATACTCGATCGGTAACGATTCCTTCAATTTTCCTTATTTAAAAAAGCGCGCGCTTTCTATTAAAGAGAAAGTAAATGGCGCTGTTGTCGCCTCAGCAACCGCATGAGCGCAGTTCAGGTTCGTCTGGCAAAAACACATTTAACACAGCTCTGTGATCTTTGACGAGAGTTGTTGTTCGAGCTCTCTCCATGTGATTTCCGCAATTTTTCCTCGATAAACCCGCCTGATAAGAAGGTGAGGGCGATCGTGCGCGAAAATTCGTTTGTTGTGCAGTTCAAGGTGTTTGTGAATGTGTCACAGATTTCTGGATCTCCAGACTTACTGTGTGTCGCCACGAGGATTTTTTTCTGCCCTGGATACAAAGGAGTTTCGTGAGTACCTCGAAACAGCGTCCTTTTTGTAAGTATTTTTTTCCAAAGATCCATTTCCTCTCTTTGAAATTACTGCTCTCTCGCAAGTTTTGTAAATATCTGCACAAATTACTCCAAAATGATCCAATTTTCCATAAATAATTTGACTATTTTTGCAGATAGTGTGAAATTTTTAAGGATCATGAATTCCATGAAAAGATTTTCAGTTTTAGGGTATTTAAAACACTTAAAATACTGCTTAGAGATGAACTTTAATGTGAGATTTGGGAATTTTATGATAAGAATTACTTATGATCATGCAGTAGAATTGTTCATACCTAATTATTCATTGGATAAGTATTGAATATTTCCAATATGATGGTTATTACTTCTCACATATTTTAATTATTTAAATTTAGATCTGTCCAATTTTAAGTTAACAGATTGTTTATATATACTGAGTTGTTTTTTCCATGAATTTGTGTAGAGTGGGTGTTTTGTAATTACTGAAGTTTTGATCAGTCTGTTTCGATGAACTGTAATTCTCTTATCAGTCGCACAAAACCTGCGTCAATGATAATATAAATCGAGCTAAAAAAATGAAATGACGATTCTCTCTTCAAATGATCTTGTTAATTAAATCTTTCTAACATCTGACATTCCATAAATCTTACTCAATTAGATAAAACAGATTTAAAAATTAACAATAACAAGTTGTTTATTGACAGAAAACAACTATCTCCTCAGATTTATCTTGCCTTTTATTTTTTTCAGTTATTTGATTTTTTATTCTTACTTAATATCCTTTTCAAAAATTTTAACTCTTCTTTGGTAACATTATGTTGCACTAAATAACCATTGGATAGTTTCTGCTGTAAACAGATTTGTAACATTATGTTGCACTAAATAACCATTGGATAGTTTCTGCTGTAAACAGATTTGTTAAGCTCCAGCTTATTTTTGTTTCTTCAGCTGCGTAGTTTTAATCCACGTGTTTTCTCCCAGTGTGATAATAATTTCCAACCCTCGACCTTGCCCTGTGTGAAATAAAATTATTGTTCTCGAGACTCAAAACGTTTAATTTAGAGCGCCAATTAGCTCCAATTAACCATAAAGTCTATCGAATGTTTTACTTTAATTAACTCCAACTCGTCAAAGAATTACTTCATTCAACAATCGTTGTTGCATTCAATCACTCAGTTTGAAATTGAAAAATAAATGAGATAATTGTTTACCTGCAATTAAAAGCAAGTGACAAGTTAAATCAATTTCATAACACAGAAAATATTTTCTATAAGATTTAATTTTTAATTAAACCTCAGGCATAAAATATCAAATACACCAAGACGTCTTTTTTTTTATAGCATTGCTAGGTATGTTATTTTATACTTGAGAAGGTTAAAGACTTGAAGTAATTTCAAGGAAGGAACGACTTTATTCTTCATTTCCGTTGTTTTGTTCCTCCTTTCTTAATTTAGCGAAAATTGAGAATTTCAGAGATTCCATGGCAAAACAGGAATTTGGAGTTCTTGGTTGTCCAAGGCTTTCTTCCTTAGATGTATCAAAGATGTTGTTCACTTTCAGTCTCAGCTTTTTCACTATCGATCAACTCTGCTGGACTCTGTTGGATTCTATTCGCAGGAGCAGATGGTTTCTTGAATAAGCACTAGCGCTAGGGTACCTTAACTTAAAGGTCTTCTGAGTTAACTGTAACGAAAGTGAAGCTTCGAAAATGTCGAGACAAATATACTCCAACCTTCTTCCCATTGTTAAGCTACTTGCATTGTTGGAAAATTGCCATTTTCCCTGAGAATTTTCTGCTTTATGATTGCCATGATGTAACCTTCCTAGAAAGTAAAACTAATTAAGACACTTCATAAAGCAGGATCTACAATCTAATTTAGAAACAAAGTCTTTTAAAATATAATATTGAATTTAAAATTTAAAATTATGAGATAAAAAATTGATTTCTCTTTACGAAAGGTAGAATTAATATTTTCTCAGGCTTGATAGTCCAGGCAGCACGTCGTGAAAAGCATGATTTTCCCGAACAATTCCCAGACGCGATTTTTCTTTTTGAAATAGCTTCTTGACGGGGTCCTGAATGACCTCTAAAAATTTGTAGAACCAGGGTGTCTAACGGACCGGAAAATCGGGAAAAACCCGGGAATTTTATTTTACCGGGAAAAAATCGGGAAAAACCTGGGAATTTTATATTTAGGATCGGGATTATACTTATATTTTATTTTTCTATTCTTCAGATTTTAATAGCATTTAAGCAACTACTAATGATTCTGACTGCATAATTTAAAAAATATTTATTTTACGTGTTACGAAAGTTTTAAATATGTACTTTCGATTAATATTTATCACTTCAGTCTGAGATTAAAGATAAGTTTAGCACGTGTAAATAAATAATTATTTTCTTTACGATATAAATTTTGTATAAGTATATTATGTTAAAATTCCCATTTCTACGTATACGTTCACTTTCAAAAATCACAAAAAGACATTTTTAACTTGATCGGGGCAAAAAAAAATTGACCGGGAAAACCCCGGGAATTTTAAATGGCCTGATCGCTAGACACCCTGAGAACAGATCAATTGCCAAAGGGGGGTTTTTTTTTTTAAAGAATTTTCAAAATTCACGTTTGCGTGGATGGACCATTTCCATTGCGATGTACAAAAAAAAAGGAAAGTGTACACAATTCTAAGAAAAATACAAAAAAAAGAACCTTCTATCTTTAATAGGTTTCAAAATACGTTAATTTAGAAAAAAAAACCTTTTTTCCGAATTTTGTGGAAAAATCACTACTTTTTATAACTTTGTGTGTACCATCTGATCGAATGATTTTATGAAAAAATGTTCAACAGACGAGTGAAAACTGATTGCAAGTAAATAATAAATACTTTTTTATTGATAAACAATTAATTGTTTATAACAAAATCATTTAAACACCTGTTTTTAGTACTTTTTGACCGTTTTTGAGTACTTATAAGGCAAAAAAATTATTATAATATATTATAAATTTACAATATACCTTTTCTTATTAATAAACATGTAATTGTTTATAACAATATCATTAAAAACATATTTTTTTGTACTTGTCATCCTTTTTTCAGTATTTTTGTGGCAAAAAAGTTATTCTAATTTATAATGAATATCGAATATACCTTATGTTAATAAAATATTCATTGTTTATAACAAAATATTTTTCTCAGCAGCTTCTCTGCATTTTATTCTACAGACACTTAAAATTCGTTTTGAATGTTGCAAAATGTATTGAATAATATTTTTTTGTAATTAGTACTTAAGTAATTAACTAACTAATTTACATTCAGAACGAATTTTAAGTGTCTGTAGGATAATTGTATAATAAAATGTAGGCAAGCTGTTGAGAAAAATATTTTGTTATAAACAATGCTTATTTTATTATTAATATAAGGCATATTCGATATTCAGTATAATTAGAATAACTTTTTTGTCACCAAAGTATTGAAAAACGGATGAAAAGTACAAAAAACATGTTTTTTATGATATTGTTAGGAACAATTACTTGTTTATTAATAAGAAAAGGCATATTGTAGATTTATAATACATATATTATAATAACTTTTTTGCTTCATAAGTACTCAAAATCGGTCAAAAAGTACTGAAAACAGGTGCTCCAATAATTTTTTATAGACAATGAATTGTTTATTGATAAAAAAAGGCGTATTGCACATTTATAATAAATTATAATAACTTTTTTGCCGCGAAAGTACTGAAAAACGGTAAAAAAAAGTACTACAAACAGGTGTTTAAATAATTTTGTTACAAATAATTAATTGTTTATCAATAAAAAAGTATGTATTATTTACTTGCAATTAGTGCAATTAATAACAAAAGGCATATGACATATTTATAATAAATTATAATAACTTTTTTGCCGCGAAAGTACTGAAAAACGGTAAAAAAAAGTACTACAAACAGGTGTTTAAATGATTCTGTTACAAACAATTAATTGTTTATCAATAAAAAAGTATGTGTTATTTACTTGCCATTAGTGCTTAATTTACATAAAAATGTTCAATTATGGCCGTAATTGCCCCGTATGGCACACTCAGGTGATTAGGGGAAAGTTGCCTAAGACGGGCTATCTCCTGAAACGGGCCACCCTTAATATTTTTGTATGAAAACATTATATTCATCACTTATATATGAAGATACATGCTCAGCAGAATTCTAGTTATTTTGAAAGTGTTTTTTTTTGCATTGGAAGTAAATTAACGAAAACAGTAAGCAAAAAATATTTTTGAACATTAGAGAATGAACTTTAATAACTTCTAATAATTTAAAGGAGTAAGTTATTTTATTTTGGTAGATAATTTTGTAAACTTTGCAATTGTTATTTACGTTTTATTAATTTTTATGCGGTTTAATAAAAATATTTTAAAAATTATAAACTTACGAAATTCCTAAGACGGGTCCCGGTTAGGTTAGAAAACTGCTGATAAAAGCGTTATCTGCTTTATCTATGAATTACCAACGGTAAGCCGAAACTAGCCGAAAATATGTCAGATATTTTAATTTTCCGCCATAATTAATACCTTTCCTAACCTCTTTATTGCTTTTTGGCTATGAACAAGAAATTTTTAAAAATATATTGTTTATTCACTTTATATCAGTAAATTATTTATCTAAGATGAATAACATTTGTCATTTGACAAATTTTTATAAATATTAATAATAATTAATTAATTAATATAAATAATTCGTGATCTTTGGTAATACTTGTTTTCTATTAGACCTTATTTAACGCTTATTTTGCGTTTTATATTGAATTTTGATAGAATATGTCATAAGTGTACAGAATATGTTTAAATAGTTCGCTACGAATAAAATTTATCAATATCTAGTATATAATTACATAGCTTTTTTGATGTTTAAAAGGGGCCCGTCTTTAGGATACCGGGTTGCTAAGAAGAGAAAGGAGGGGGAAAAAACTAAGAAGGGAAAAATACTTATTTTTTTCAACATCGAAATTTATTGCCTTTTCAACATTTTTTGAACTTTTAAGCATATGAACTTTGTAAAGCAAACATGAAACTATGATGTCAGTAATTGCTTTTGCTTCTGAAGTTTCTTAAAATCGCAAATTTTCGGAAAATATGGAAGGGGGCCCGTCTTGGGCAACTTTCCCTTATATGCAAAAACGGTCTACTTTCCAGGGTCATAACTTGTGGCCTATTAGGGCTAGGACACTTTATTTTATCCCATTTTACGCAGAGTTGAGTCTACTTTAATTTCTTTCCGCGCTCTTTCATCGGAGGATCAACAGGAAACGAGGTATTTTAAAAAAACACAATTTTTCTGAGTTTAGTAAAAAAATGCAAAAAAACGGGACTTTTTGAAAAGTCACAAATTACAAACTAATAGGACCAGAAGGCCCTTTTTTGATTTGCGTAGAATTTTGTTTGCTTCTTTTCATGCTTTGGCATGACTATCGTACTTTGTCTATGGAACGCCCCTGTTTCAAGAAAACTCCGCAGGCGGAAATTGCCCGGAAAAATAGGTCAAAAGTAGCCCATTTTGAGAGGTCATAACTTTCGACTTTTTAGAGCTAGGATTTTTGTCTTTTGTAGAAAATTAGAGATAAACAATTGAATTTTTACTCGACTGTTGGACATTTTTTCACAAAATCATTCGGTCAGATGGTACACACAAAGTTATAAAAAGTAGTGATTTTTCGACGAAATTCGGAAAAAAGGGGTTTCTTGAAATTACCGTATCTCGAAACCTATTAGCGATAGAAGGTTCTTCTTTTTTTTATTCTTAGAATTGTGTACATTTTCTTTTTTAATTGGAACTTATTTTTCTACAACGCAATGGAAATGGTCCGCCCACGCAAGCGTGAATTTTGAAAATTCTTTTTTTAAAAAAACCCCTTTGTCAATCGATCTGTTCTACAAATTTTAAGAGGTCATTCAGGACTCTGTCAAGAAGCTGTTTAAAAAAAATCGCGTCTGGGAATTATTCGGAAAAAAACTACCAGCTGTCTGTACTATGATATAAAATTACATCTAAAATACCAGGGTTTTGTTGAAATTAGAAACCAACTTTGTTTCTAATTTCAAACTTTAATAATAGTTACACAATGAATATTATTGTAGACGTAGAATATTATCTTCAGACGTAAGGTTCTCGGTACTGAAATCTTGCATTTACATAATTGAAACCTGCACAACTTACGTAAAATGAGAGTAAAATATTAATAGACAACAATAAAATATAAAACCCTTGCTAAGGCTCTTTTCCATGAAGTTGAACGTAATTCCTGCTGGTAATCGTTTCGTAATTATATTTAGACCTAATAAATATTTTCAAGTGAGTGCACCAGTTTCAATTTTTTAATTGAGGTGAGTGTAACGAGAGCCTAAATGCATAACGGTTCTAACTGTAGTAAAATTATATTGTTTCAATGTAATTGTGGGTAAATACATCGACCTCGACAATATGCGAAAGGTTTTATCCTCTGGCATTGAGTTTCTGAAATTGTCTCATGGTTTCCTGTCTCCTGTACAATTTTTTTCCTAGGCAAAAGTAGATCATATTCTAGAGGTTAATTCTGCAAACGTACAAAAGTCACATAGACTGAAGGACTATCGGAAAAACGATCTTGAATCGAGTCAACTTATCTTTCTTAAACAAGAAAGACTCGTTCTCAGTGCATGCAGGTAATTGCCCTGAAGTTGAAGGTATCATAATACAAATGTTGACTTTGTCTTGCCTTAAAGTCATTCACCTCAAGAAATTAATTTTAATCCACCAATATTTTTTTTTCAAATTTCACTTCCTTATTAGCTTTTTCTGTTCTTTACTTCTCAACATCTGTCGCTGCATTGTAGAGACGATAAATATCTTCTGCGATTTAAATTAAAATGGGGAACACATGTTCCAATCGACTCCTCTATTTTCAGAAACACCTGACTACATAAACAAGAGATATGAAAATTCTGGTGTCGGAAACCTGTGAATTATGAAACTGACCGTCTATGCAATTAGAAAAGGATTCTTGTTAAAGGCGAGAGGCTAGGCGTGGTCACGATATTCCCAGTCGCTCTATAAAATCTAATTTAACTCGACGAATATGGTCCCAATGTGTAAGAACGATTATCAGTCTATGACTGATGAATTATATTCAGTTTGACTTTATGAAAATGCTACATTATAAATTTTTATTGCAACCAGAGTGTTGCATAAGGATTCTCTCTTGTTATCAAAACAGAGTTATCAGAATCTCCACAGCTGGCACACAAATTGCATTTGCAGCTTATCTTTTATACCTTATATAGAAATATGGAGTCAGTCGTATTTCATCAAGAATCTCTTTCAGTGATCTGAAATGAAATCAAAAACCGGAAAGCAGAAAATGACTTTTGAAAAAATCCTTCGTGGGTGCCTTTTATCTCTATCAGATGATTCACAAGTGTTGACCGAGAAACTACAAGGCAAAACTCAGCAAAAAGCAAGAATACCGTACATTCACTGAGACTGAAATAGGAGCTGAGGGATTCTTAACAATTCTTTTACCGCTTAGAGTTAGAGCGTATAAAATGTATACTGGGTGTGTAGAAAAATATTGCAGAGTTATTATTGAACTGGAATTTTAAGACTTTTGAGAAATTTAGATTGAAATATAAAGAGTCGTTCAACTCTCTAAATCTGAATTAGTTGTTTTCTACTAATGAAATACTGCCGAATCGTTTACCAATTGCTTTAGTAAGCATTTCTACTAATTTTTAGTAGAAAACTACTAATTCACTTAATAAGGCTTACTAAATAAATTAGTAACCATTACTATGTGAATTTGTAGTTTTCTACTATTAATTAGTAGTTTTCTACTATTAATTAGTAGTTTTCTGCTATTAATTAGTAGTTTTCTACTAAAAATTAGTATAAATGCTTACTTAAGCTATTGGTAAATGATTCGGCACTATTTCATTAGTAGAAAACTACTAATTCAGATTTAGAGAGAAAGATTAACATTTAAATTGATTTCAAATATTTCTATTAACATTTTAAAATACTGTTGAATGAGTTTAAGAAATAAAACTGCTTTCATAAGTTAATAAAATTGAAATAAACTTGTGGTTTGAAACCCTTGAATTCGCCATCAGGAAACATGCTGTGTTCCATTGTTTCGCGCACGCTTTCTCAAAAGTCCCGCATGTCATGCAATACGCGTGCTTCTACAGGAAATCAGTACTAGCTGACTAGAGAAGGGTCCACTGAACACGTATTCTCGACAAATCTAGTTTTAGCTGCTCAGAGTCGAAGTTGCGAAACGAAAATTAATCTCCAACATGTCTCCAATTTCAAAACTAACAATAAATATTTTATGAAAGTTATAATAAATAATAAAATATTAAAATTAAAATAAATCGATGCTCATAATTTAAATTTAAATTAAATTCCTTTGAACAAAGCTCATTTACAAGTTTAAGCAAATCAGAAATGGAAATAGGAACGACTCTCTAAAAGTCTAAAAGTCAATCATTGAAAAACTCATAGAGTATTTGACTTTAACGCGTAGGCTTGGCCATCTACATAAGCTCCCACGCAAATTTACTTAGGCTATGGTATAAGTTAAAGTTTCGACGTACACAAAACATTCGTACAATAGTTAGAAAATACTCGTAAATTATTTCAGAAAAAAGTTTTAGTCGATTCTATACAAAACACTTCCTGGTTATTCAAATAAATGTAAAGTCAGTGTATTGTGTAGTTTTAATAATTTTATATTTAATTAGCAGGGATCACAGTCCCTTATTTCCCCCTTTCCCCTATTTTCTTTCTTTCCTCTATTTTCCCTCTTTCCTCCCTATTTTTCTCAAGATTCTCTAACATTTCTGCTCTCTAAATCTGAATCAGTCAAAATTTTCACTGATTTCATTTAGTGACCCATTTATAGTTAATTCATCAGTGAATTTTGACTGAATTTCAGTCCAAATTCACTAATGAATTAGCTAGAAATGGGTCACTGAATGAAATCAGTGAAAATTTTAAGTAGAAAGACTCAGTTAATTCATCAGTGAATTTTGACTGAATTTCACTGATGAATTAGCTAGAAATGGATCACTGAATGAAATCAGTGAAGATTTTAACTGATTCAGATTTAGAGAGTATTTTTGAGAATTTTCCCCTTTTTTTTAAATTCAAAGTTCCGATTAATTTTACAAGAATTACAATAAATAGAAACTTATGACATTCAAAAATGCTTGCCATAATATTAAAACCTTAGAGATTCAGAGCCTTCTAGAACCTTCTAGAAACGTCAAAACTTTTCGTAAATTTTAAAAAATATTTTAGGCTGAGTCTAAATCTTCCGAACTCTTTCAATGTCTTCCAAAATTTTGTATAATCAAATCTTCTAAACTCTTCCATAACACCATACAATATCTTCTGGGTTTTTTGAATTCTTTTTTCTGGGTTCTTCTATAATCTTATAAAATCTTTAAAAATTTCTCACAATTCTTTAATATTTCAAAAAATATTTTAGCCTGTTTTAGAATCTTCTAGAATCCTCCAGAATATTCTAAACTCCAGAATTCTGCAGAATCTTTTAGAACCCTCTAAAATCTGCCAAAAGACTCCCATAAACCTCAAGAATCTTCTAGACTCTTTTCAAAATCTTCCTAAAATTCTGTAGACTTTTCGAAGCTCTTCAAAAAAAGTCTGGAAGAGACTAGAATACACCCTGTAATTGACTCCGGCTGTTGGGTGTAATTTTTTAATAAAATAAACAATAAAATAGAAGATATTAGAAGTTTAGGGCAGAATTCAATAGTACATTTCGATACGTTTGTGAGAGGTGATTATTTAGCGCACGAGACGTTTTTCGCACGAGCGAAGCGAGTGAGAAAAGTCAAGTGCTCTAAAAATCACCTTTCACACAAGTATCGAACACTATTTTATACCACAAGAGCCGAAAAATTATGTCAAAGTTGAGATTTTGAGGTCAGAGTGGTATAAAAGATTTTTGAAGATTCTAAAAGATTATGAAATAGTCTACAATATTTTGAAAAATCATAATAGGTTTTGGGGTGTTTTTGAAGATTTTAGAACTCTGAAAAAGTCTGAATATTTCTATAAGAGTTTTAACAAATTTTGGGAAATTTTAGGAGGTTCTGGAAAATGCTGGAGGGTTTTAGAAGATTCTGAAAGAATCAGGAAATCTCTTGAAGATTCTAAAATACTATAAAAAATCTTGAAGATTCTAGTGGATTTTAAGGGATTTTAGGAGATTTAACGAATCCACAAGTATATGGAAAATTAAAAATATTCTAGAAAATTCTAGAAGATTGTCGAAAAATCCAGAAGATATTTCGTGAAGAATTTGAGAAAACTTTTAGAGAGTTCGAAAGGTTTTGAAAGTCTAGTTTGTGGAGTATTTTATTTGATTCTAGACAGGGATGTAAATCTTTTGAAGACTTTTTAAGATTCTGGAGAATTTAGCAGACTCATTTCGGGACTTTGACTTCTTGTAAATTTTAAAATTTGGTAATTTCATAATTCAGAAATCTAAATTCTTGTCAGCAGTTTTGGCAGCTGAAAATTTTTATATCGTTAATTTTTAGTCGAAATTTTTTTTTTCTGAAATATTTGCTGTCGGAATTTCTCTTTTTCGTTAACTTCAACTTGTTATTAAAATTGTTTTTCGGGAATATTAGGGAGCCTCTGATAATATTTTATATAATAATAATGGCTGGTTTAGTTGCAGTTCATATAATTTTATTTGCTATTGAAATTTAAGTTTTCTTATAAAAATGTTGTATTTGTTAACTTTTATTGACTTAGTTGGTATTTTAAAGAAACAAATTTCCCTCTTTTTTCGAAAAAGAAATTCCCTATTTTCCTAAAATTGGACTACTGAATTTGTAATTGTACTTCTGTAATTTTCTTTTCTTTTAAATTGAAGCTAATTAAATTCCTAAGAGACGTATGAATCGATATTTGTGATTTTTTAATTGTCTATACTATTTTTAATTAAGTAAGGTGACAAAAATCAGGTGTTTTTTGAAAAAAACATGTTTTTTCTTAATAAATTTATTCGGAATCAACTCGAATCTTCAATTGGACATCAACGAAAAGCAAATAATTCTTTTATTACACAGTTCATTTGTTATAAACAAATTAAGTGAACAAATGTAGCAATCACTTTTTAAACGTTATTTTTTGTATAAATGTTTTGTGTGTGTTTTGTATAAATGAGTTGTGTTGTTGTGAAAATGATAATTGATTGGAGATATCAGTTAGCAATCATCAACGAATATTGTTATAAACAAATAAGTAGATTCCGTATTTCCTCCATTACAACATTTTTTATTTCCTGTAAAAATTTACAAAATGTTCTCCATGTGAGGTTTGAGTATAAAAATTTATCATTAACAACTATCGCAATTGTTATAAATAATAAACAAATTAACTATTTGTATCCCTTTATCTTAGAAAGATTCTTTTTCGACTAATATCTTGGCTTATTAGAATTAGTCGAATACGAAATTTTGTTGAGCTTCAACAATTATCTTTGTTATAAATAATTTCCAATTCATTCAATAAACGAATAGACAGTTTTCGTCCTTTTTTCGCGAAAAACAATTATTTTTCATCTAACGTGCGACGAATTATCGTATCAGACTTCGTTTGGTACGAAATATTGTCAGCAACTAACAATCAGATTTATTATGAACAATTTCTATATATATATATATATATATATATATATATATATATGTATGTATATTTGAATCTATAATAAATCTGATTGTTAGTTATATTATATTGTTAGTTATTATTATATTGTTATTGTTATATTTTGAACTAAACGAAGTCTTATAGTATAATTCATCTCACGTTAGATGAAAAAAGAATTTTCCTCGAAAAAATAACAACTATCCATTTGTTTATTGCATGCATTAAAAACTATTTATAACGAAGCTAATTGTTGAAGTCCAACAAAATTTTGTATTCAACTAATTCTGATGAGCCAAGTAGTTGTATATTAGTCGAAAAAGAATTTTTTCTGCGATAAAGCGACAAAAATAGTCAATTTGTTTATCAAATTTATTTATAACAATTTATAAAAACTTTCTCCCAATATAATGAGTTGCTGATTACGGGTAAATAAACTTCGGTGTAAAAAAGTTAGCCAATTTCGAGTAAATCGACTGATAATTTTGAGGTTACAATTTCCTAGGTTTTCAGAATATGGTTTGGATAGCGATTAAAAATCGAAGTTTCAATTTTTTACAAAAATAAAAACTTGCTCCCGAGATATGGGGATGCTGAATGAGAATAAAAAATGTTTGATTAAAAAAAATGATTCTGTTTCGCGAAAATCAAGATTTAGTGTGATGGTATCGCACTGTCACAAACAATTTCTCGCTAAAAGTTTGATAAAAAAAAAAGAAACTTATATATTATTTATCAATAAACTTTAATAATTTCAAGATATCAATTTCTTTAATTCATATCAAATTTAATTAGTATCAAGTTTCTTTTTAAAAATGGCCTTTTTGGGAAACTTTAATTTACCAATTTTTGCAACTAAACAACAAAATTTTTTAATTAATTTCCATCTGGAAAACCTTCTTTATGATGCATCTATGTTTGTCAAATTTTCTCGGAATTTTTTAATTAAAACTCTAAAAGTTATTTTAAAAAAATAGTCGGTAATATTTTTTGCCATTGGTACCGTGGGCACTAAAGGGGTTAAAAATGAAATTCCGACGAAATCCTTTTAGCACAACATATATTTGATTTTTTAAGAATTGTATATGCAAAAACCCATTTTTGACCAAAATGATAGTTATCTAGTTCTGTACTGCCACCTTTCACGTCTCTTAGGAATTTAATTATCTTCAATTAAAAAAAAAAGAAGTTTAAATCGATTAGCTCTAAAGAATTTGGAGCAGTAAATTTCTGATCCGGACCACTGGAACAGTGCGCTGTCATCCCTGAAATAGAGATTGTACTTTATTAACGATTTTAGATCATTTTTATTATTTTAAAAATGAGCAAATGAAACAAGAGACTCGAGATTAAGTAACCTGAATTTTGAGTAGGTCTGAGAAGCAAAAGGATGGTTTATACTCTTTATAGTATGGCCAAGAGTCAGCTGGAAGTTTAACCGGTTGTTGCCCCAGCTTCTTCAATTACTCCGACTAAATTGTTTTTTTGTTGGCCACCCAGTATAAATCTAGTGCGTATATGCGATCATAAATGCACGTGTGATATACATATATCAGGTGACTCACCAGTACCTCCCCAAACCCCAAGAGTTTAAGAACCTGACCACTTATTTGTCACTCAGAAACTTGTAGATCCGCTTTTTCCTCCTCGATTTTTACTAAGCTCAACTCTCTGTTTTATGAGAACATCTGACTTGGGGGAAAAACTTTAAGGTCGCAAATTGTTCTTTCGAACTTCAAGAGAGCTGCCATTTATTATTCAAGATCTAGCTTCTCTCGGATAAACTTCCATTTTCTGCCTCATTCAATTCACTCTCCAGTAAATTAGGTTCCTGGTTGATGAAATGATTGTTATTTTTGTCAAATATGACGAGGTAGTTCATTAGGAATGAGGTATATTGCCTATTTGAAAATTTTTGCTTAATTGTTTTTTCATTTATGTTAAAGTCATTTTAAGTCTGATGGAAAATTCAAAAGAATCCCATTGTAATTTCTAAATGAATGTCGTCAAATATCAGAAAAGAATGTGGAAGCATTGTTGGCTTTTACTGATGAGCTCCCGTTCTCTCTGGAAACAATATAATGACCTCAGTTGCAACCATTGACCCATTTTGATTTTATTTTTTTCTCTCTTTTATTCGAGAAACCGCTTATACTTAAGAAAACAATTTATTTTGCATAAGACTGATTCTTCCTGGCAAGCAGTTTCTGAAAAATGTCCAGGAAGTTGGCAACGCCAACTTTCAATTTCGATAAAATGAAAATTGTGCTGAAATGTGCTAGATTTGTGCTCTATTGTACTGTAAATGATTTTTTTAGGAAATGGAAATTTAAGCCCAAAAATCAAAAAGACATTTTTTTATGTCAGCCTCGCCAATTGGGTCATTTGAAAAAACAAATGTTGTGCTGGATAGCATAAAAGTGACAAGAGTGTGTCGTAAACCTAAATTTGATATTTTGAACCATTTTCGAAAAAAAAGTATTTAAAAAAAATCAGCCGGGCCATTTTGTTTTTTTGACAAAACAAAACTGTGCTAGGAACTACCTGTTAAGCATACAACTGTGCTGCAAATATGAAGTCAAAATCTTAAACCATTTTCGAAAAAAAGCGACTAAAAAAAACTCAAAAAAATTATCAATTTTTAGAATTTCGAAAAACGGAAACTTGTGCCAGGCTAGCACAATATTATTTCTAATGACCAATTTCGTTCTAATTATTATTTCCTAAAAAAATGACATATTTTTGGACTTGGAATAAATTTTTTGCCCAAAATTTTCAAAAATACGAATTTCTAAAACTTGAAACTTATGCTGAGTTGTTCTAGGCTAGCACAATAATGATCTCTAATGACAAATTGTATTGAAATTAATATTTTCAAAAAAATGCAATATTTTCGGACTTGGAATAAATTTTTGCCCCAAAATTTTCAAAAATATGAATTTCAAAAATCTGAAACTTGTGATGAGTTGTGCTTAGCCTAGCACAACAATTATATCTAATGACAATTTTCACTTGGATTAATATTTTCCAAAAAAATGCAATCTTTTTGAACTTGGAACGCGTTTTTTTTACGTTTTGACCATTTTTACTGGGATTAATATTTTCCAAAAAATGCAATATTTTTTGACTTGGAATAAATTTTTAGCCCAAAATTTTCAAACATACGAATTGCGAAAAACTGAAACTTGTGCTGAGTTGTGTTAAGCTAACACAATAATTATTTCTAATGACAATGTTCACTGACATTAATATTTTCCAAAATAATGCAATATTTTTGGACTTGACATGAATTTTTGGCCCAATATTTTCAAAATTACGAAATTCGAAAATCAAAAACTTGTGCTGAGTTGTGCTATGCTAGCACAATAATGATCTCTAATGAGAAATTGCATTCAAATTAATATTTTCCAAGAAAATGCAATATTTTTGGACTTGAAATAAATTTTTTACCCAAAATTTTCAAAAATACGAATTTGGAAAATCTGAAACTTGTGCTAAGTTGTGCTAGGCTAGCACAATAATTATCTCTAATGACAATCTTCAATGGGATTAATATTTTCCAAAAAAATGCAATCTTTTTGAACTTGAAACGCGTTTTTTAATCAAAAATTTGCTAAATTACGAAATTCGAAAATCTAAAACTTGTACTTTGTTGTGCTAGACTAGCACAATAATTATATCTAAAGAAAAATTGCACTCAAATTAATATTTTCCAGAAAATGCAATCTTTTTGGACTTGGAATACACTCATCCCTAGATTATGGGCCCCTAGATTATGGGCCACCTTCATGGTTGTTCACGCTTCTCTGATTCTGACCCCCGCCTCTGAGCGTCCCGCGACAGCGCCATCGCTCGGGCAGTCAGGGGCGCCAGACTTGTTTACATCACGACTCTCTGCGCATTTACTTTTATACGTTTAGAGACTATATACGCGGTCCTGAATGTTTACATAAGACTGCTCACTCGTCGCTTTAAATCCGGTTCAAACTGGAGTTTAATAGCATTAGATTTTGGACCGTCTATCCTCGAGACTGGCCCATAATCTAGGGATGAGTGTATACATATTTTTGACCAAGAAAAGTCAAATTTTTTTAACTTTGAAATACTTTTTTTTTGAATTTAGACTAATAATTTATATTTTATTGGTTTTAGAGGTTGCCTTTTTGTATTAGTCCAACTTCAAAAAAAATATTTCAAAGCTTAAAAAATTTGCCTTTTTTTGGTCAAAAATTTATTCCAAGTCCAAAAAGATTGCATTTTTCAGGAAAATATGAATTTTAGTGCAATTTTTCATAGAGATAATTATTTTGCTAGCCTAGCAGCACAACTTAGAACAAGTTTTCGAATTTCGTAATTTTGAAAATTTTGGGCCAAAAATTTATTCCAAGTCCAAAAATATTCAATTTTTTTGGAAAATATTATTAGCAGTGAAAATTTTCATTAGAAACAATTATTGTGCTAGTCCTAGCACAAGTTTCTGTTTTTTGAAATTCTGAAATTGATAATTTTTTTTGAGTTTTTTTTTGAGTCGCTGTTTTTCGAAAATGGTTTAAGATTTCGACTTCATATTTGCAGCACAGTAGAATTGAGTAGCAGGTAGTTCCTAATACCAGTTTTGTTTTTTTCAAAAAAACAAAATGGGGCGGCTGATTTTTTTTAAATATTGTTTTTTTTCGAAAATGGTTCATAATATCAAATTTTGGTTTGCGGCACATTTTTGTGTGACTTTTATGTCCCCCAGCACAACATTTGTTTCTTCGAAAAAACCAATTGGTAAGGCTGACATAAAAAAAAATGTTTTTTTAATTTTTTGGCACAAATGTTCATTTAAAGAAAAAATCTTTTGCGGCATAATAGAGCACAAATCTAGCACAATTCTGCAGTTTTCATTTTTTCGAAATTTGAAGTTGGCATTGCCAACTTCTTGGACATTTCTGAAAAGCGGATTTTAAACTTTTTAGCACGTTTAAGTAGGTACGTTCTCTTTCGTTCCTTGACGAAGATAACGGTATTTCAAACTCTGACCTTTCACTGTGACTCATTATAGAACGGGATGCGGAACGAATTGATAAAATATAAGAGACGATTTAAACGTTAAGTATGAAGAATTGGAGTTCGAATTTGCAGTCGAGCTTTCATAAAAAGATTACCGTTATCTTTTGTGAGAGAATTTTATTCAGTCGATTTTAGCTTTCTCGAGGAACTGAATGCAAATCCTATAAATCTTAGATTTGTTTATTTTCATATTATATTTTCTTCTTTTTATAAAAATTATTTAGTACTCTTTGTTCAAGTGACCAAGCCTAAGGGATTGAAAAAATATTTCTGAAGGGAAAAGTAATTTATAATTTTCATAATTCATGACTTTTTGAAATGCTGATTCTTTTTTCTTGAGAGTTCTCTAGAGAAATATGCTTCCACAATGTATTAACTGAGTCGATATAGTATCGTTGCTATATATTCTGCTAGAGCAATTATTACGAACCAAGCAATAGACAAACAACCGCCACTTTGTACATGAGTATAGGTTTCAGACCTTTCATCATGCAAGAAATTGAACCATATTAATTATGAACTTTATAATGAGTTTAATGTCCTATCCTCGTTTCTGTTAATTAATTACAATCAACTTTAAAGCAGTCTAAACTCGATCCGAGTCTTGTGATTCCTTACTGGTGAACTTTGGCTTCAGATCGTGGTTTGGAAATCACAAACTACGGGTAAGACTTTTCTGATAATTTTTTTACCTTCTAGATTTAGGTAACTTCTGTTTGCAACGTTTCTGAAGCAATGAAAAATTTAAATTGCAAGATAAAAATTTTTTCATCGTAAAATGTGGGAAATTTTTGCAGTTGAAATCGACTAAGTTTTCCAAATAAAGTTCTTGGTTTGAGAAATTGGATATCTGATTTAAACCATTTATATTTGAATTCAATTTTGTTTGAATAAAAAAATAGAATTGAATAAAATAATAAAAATAATAAATCTTTTGCTCAAAATGAAGAAACCAACAAATCGTTTTCTCAGTGTTAAAGTGTGGATTGAAAGTCTATTTAAGGTCTTGATTGAAGGTTCGAGTTTCTGAAAAGAAGTTTATCAGAAAATTCATCAGGAATTCATCAGAAAATGGGGTAACATTTCCATCACTCACTTACTCTTTCTTTCTAACCGATTGGATAATAATTGATGATCGACCTTAACCTCATTTCGAAAAGAGGAAATCAACGATTATAGCAATCGTTCACTTTCTCCACGCTGACTCAACGCGTAAATGTGACGGCGCCTCTGTTCATGGATTATGGCATAGTACATCATCAAACACGTAATCACATCAAATGGATTTCGACGTGCGAAACTAGAAAATCAAAATCAAAATTGAGCAACTTTACTTTCTAGAAACCTGTTTTGAACCTGCAGTCTTTCTTTGCACAACGTCTCTTCAATATTTTTAAGTCGTTTTTTATTATTCAGTGCAACTAGTACATGATACAAATTTTAATTTGCTTTCCAAATTTTTTAGCAAGAAATACTGTCCAAATTTCGTGTATAAGTATTCAATAACTTATAAGTTTTTTTCTCAGAATTTTATTCGTGCGTATTGTCAAATTCATATATTGATGTTTTTATGTGAGATTTTATGCTGAATTATGGTTAGTTTTCAGTTTCAATGATTATAAAATCATTCATATGAGTGAAAATGTAAATTTTATACTTAATTCTTTTAAATAATATTTGAAATTTTAGTAAAAGCTTCTGTCTGACCGAATGTCCAAAAGCATCTGGCATTCAAGCAGCAGGACTCTTGAATTTTTGACATTATCTTCTTCTTTTTGCTTTTATTTTTTAGAGCAGAGGGATCTGAATGCGAAATTTTAAAAGACAGCATTGCAGTAATGCTTTATGTCCTTTTTCTTTCTTTGATCGTATATGTATATATATATATATATATATATATATATATATATATATTGTGTGTGTGTACGTGTACGTGTACGTGTACGTGTACGTGTACTAACTTTTTCAATGCTGCTTGGAACTATTCCAAAATATTTATAGGCCCATGCCGCACATAAAATATTACGAACGTCAATCATGTGGATACAAGCTGATAGGAAGATGTGATTTATTTGATCTATGACGATTGATTGCAGATGTAACATTTCATTCATAAACATCTGCAACGATAAGTCATTATTTTTATAGTATATAATTTTTCACTTTAAAGTTCCTCATTATATAACTTCAAATATATTGACATTATTGACAATGAAAGCTAGATATTATTTTTGATATTTTGACAGTTTTGATATTCAATTCAATTCAATTTATTTCCCACATGTATGCCCTTGTGGGTTTTTACATATATAATATACATATACAGCAGTAAAATATATTAAAATATATTAAATATTAAGTTAAATAAATATTAATATAAATAAATATTAAAATATATTTTGATATTTTTCGTAACAAATTTAAAAATTGGAATTTACTCCTTTCAAAGCATTCGAAATTTGAATGCTTTGAATTTAATTCGCCAAATATATCAAGACTTGTCAAAGAATTAAAAAATTTTAATAATTTTCATTTGTTAAAGGACAATTAAACTTTGAGTTACACCACGTGGGAGAGTTAATAGTCAAATTTATACGGAGCATGTGACACGTGTAAGAAGACTATATTATTATGTTTACCACACGCGTAGAATTTGTGCTCGACTTAATGCCATATGGTACGTAGGAAGCCCTAAAAGCTCTTCATTTACGTCTAGGGATTTAATTTATTTTCGACATAAAGTGACCCAAGATTGTCTTAAAGGACAAACTTAATAGCTCACTTTATCGTGTAATTGGTATACTGGAAATATAAATTATAAGAAAAGGTACAGAAATAGTCAAATCTATATACATATAAAAT
>JBAGKK010221213.1:0-21891 GCA_037177015.1 Euceroptres primus | reverse complement strand
ATCCCTTGTCGAAAGCATGCCTAGGAGGTGCCAAGCTATTTTGGACAGTGATGGAGATTGGACGACGTATTAAGTAAAGTTCGCCGTAGCCCTTTTAGTGACCTTTAATTTTAAAAAAAAGAAAAATTAAATATCTGTTATGGTTTGCGAATAATCGCGATTCCTTTTTTGTTGAACAGACTGTATGTTATTGACAATTTGCGTATTTCTGACTTTGTTTCAGAGAGTGGTACAGATATTTTCTAGAAAAATTTTATTTAAAAAAAATTGCCCAAAAAGCGCATTGAGCACATATATTATATTATATATTATAATAATACTAAAATAATTATTACTAAAAACTTGTACAAAATTTCAAATCTCGCGTGCACATTTTATGTACGAATTACAAATGCACACATTCTTTACATATTTATTTACGCAAAAGCTGGCTAATTTTTGTATTTTTAGATTAATCATTATTTCTGCGAGGAAAATTTGCCAAAATAAATAAGAAAAATATTATCAGATCAGTTTTCCCGCAGCGATCGATAATATTACCATAAATATTGTTTGCAAGTGTGATCAAGTTTCGTCTACTTCGAATGAATTCAGACATCATATTTTCGATCTCTCTTCTTCTAGATTATGTCTTCCCAAGATTTCGTTTTGACGCCGTTCGATAAGGATTTCAGTTTATTTTAATTTTTTTTTTAAATTCCTAAATTTTTTTTCAAAAAAATGTTTCTACATATTCGCAATTTTTCATCGGATAGTGGGAAATACATCGTGAAACTAACAAATAATGATTTTCAGTCACTTGCATTCAGCTTGTATTCATCTGAAATCGCTCTGAATTAAGAGTCAATGCACTTGAAATCACCCACAATCACTCGAAAATCAGCTGCAATCTTCGCATTATGAAAGAATTCGTATTCTCTTTTTCTGCAATTCGAGTAAGATCGACTTTTTAAAAAAGAAATAGACGTAAAATAAGGCAAATTAAGTTCAATTTACTGCTGTTTAGAACAAAATGATTGGAAGCCGGTTTTGAAGATATTGATTGAAATAAAAGATAGTGAAAAACTCAATGTTCACTTTTTGCATTTTTTCAATTGTTAATGAATAATTTCTGAATAACTGTTTTGCTGATCCTGACAATTAATTTTCGCTAAAATAGTTAATTTCTCTGGAAAAATTTGTTTCGAATGAGCTACGGTATCACCGGAAATTATGAGGCCACTTAAAAAAAATCCTATTAAAAACTCGCTGGTCTGTTTTTGTGACAAACTCCGCAAAAAATGAAGATACGAAGATCTTACAAAAATCATTGGAAACCCTTATAAATTCCACGTAAATTGAGCCCTATATGTGCTATTTTTTCCATTACTGTCTTGAAATTTGCCGCGAATCAAAGTTGAGGAACGAAAATTCGCCAAAAATGGAAATTATCCCTATATTTCTCATCGTGCTATGGTAACATTGATTTATATTGAGTGTTTCTGTTTTTAAATTAATAGAAAATTTCTGCATTTATTTATGAAGATTGATTCTAGAATTCTTCTTTTATATCTGTTGTTTTCTCTAGCTAAAATCTTAATATTCTCAAATTTAAAATCAAAGAAATGATCGAAATTCCACGAGTGTTGTGACAAACCTGTGTTTAAATTGTCAATACTGCAATCTCTTTTATGCTCATCTATTCTTGTTTTTAACCTCCTGCCAGTTTCACCAATATAGAACTTATTACAACCCTTATATTTGATTAAATAAACTACGTTTCATAAATTCTCAATTTTTTCGGAATCTTTCTTATTTTTAACATAATTTCCCAATTTATGATTATTTGTAAAATATACATGAATATCAAATTTTTTAAAAGCATTTTTCAATCTTTCTGATAAACCTTGTGCATATGGTAACGAAACACGTAAATCCGTTTTTTTTTGTAATTATCTAACCATTTATTATGTTTACTGGTACTATTGTGAATTTCATAAATTCTCTCTTTAATGACGCTTTTTACCAAAGGTAGTGGGTAATTATTCTGCTGTAGTGTAATTTTTCATTGATCTAAGTTTTCTTTTCTAAGTTTGAAATCACTTAATTTTAAACATCTATCTATTAATCCTTTTAATTATCCAATTTTTTGGTTAAATTGATGGTGTGAATTATAATTTAAATATTGACCTGACCATAAAGGTTTATACCAATTGGTAATTAAAGCTCCATTTTCTGTATTTATAATCGACATTTAAATAATTTAGAGTATTATTATTTTCTAATTCAAAAGTAAATTGTAAAGATTCTTCTGTACTGTTAAATGTACTGATTCATTCTTGAATTTTATCAGTAGGAACTACAGCAAAAATGTCATCCACGTACATTTTATGAAACAGCGGTTTAAAACTTAGTTTAGATAAGGCTCTATTTTTTAAGTCTTCAGATAATCATAAATTGGAAAATTATATTAAAAATAAGAAAGATTCCGAAAAAATTTAGAATTTATCAAACGTAGTTTATTTAATCAAATGTGAGGTTTGTAATAAGTTCTATGTTGGTGAAACTGGCAGGATGGTAAAAACAAGAATAGCTGAGCATAAAAGAGATTGCAGTATTGGCAATTTAAACACAGGTTTGTCACAACACTTGTGGAATTTCGATCATTTCGTTGATTTTAAATTTGAGAATATTAAGATTTTAGCTGGAGAAAACAACAGGTATAAAAGAAGAATTCTAGAATCAATTTTCATAAATAAATACAATAAATTTTCTATTAATTTAAAAACAGAAATACTCAATATAAATCCACGTTACCATAGTATAATAAAATAAATTTTCAATTTTTTAAGCCTTGGCGCGCTATTTTCTCTGTGGTTATATTTTTAGTCCTCTATATGAGATTTTTTGTACTATTTCTTCCAACATAACCTACGAACTGTTTTTCTCTCACTATTATTTGTTGGTTCGTCGTTAATTACTATAAGATCGTCTCGTCGTTTTTTAAAAATGTAACGGTTTATTTTTTGGAAACCTCCCTCATGAGGTTTCCCATTTCAAATTATGTTTCTACATTTTCACTCCAAAATTGTTAATTCGAGGTAAATTTGTTTTTGACTTATTTTTTTTCTCTATGACATCGTTGATTTTATAATTCGTTAATTTTCATTTTTATATTTTATTGGGTATAATGTGCCTGATGATGACCTACAGATGGGGTCGAAACGTTGCGCTTTTTGTAATTTTTGGAATTAATTCCAAAAATTAAATTTTAGCACTTGGAATTTTAATCTTTGTTCTTTTTATTTGATCGTAAGACCAGAAGAATTTGAACGTTATACGTCCTATTAATGGATAATAGTGGCTATTATTCATTCAGGTATCGATTTTAACTACAAAAAGGTGTGGAATCCACTATCCTTTTTTACAGCGAATTACTTTACAACCACTGCAGGTTTTAAAAATCTTTAGAGATGATTTTAAAGCTTGTACTTTATATTTTGCGTTTAAAGTGTTTCATATTCTTTAAAAGTTGTTTCCGGAACGTAACATTGTTTGAACATTTTTATTTTTTGCTTTTTTTAGTCAATAAATCAGACTTCTTTAGAAACTATGAATGCTTACAAATAACAAGAATTGCAGCATCATCATATTGCTTCGTAGAGTAAATTCTCCTTCAAATCATAACCATGATTTATTCATGGATGGTCACTTTCATCGACTTTTGCACGATGCATTCTTGTGCATAGATTGTACTCGTATATCAGTTGTTTCACAACATACTCGCTCGATATTCATCATTACGTAAGATTAAACAATATTGGGAGAAACATTTTGCCGACTTGCTTACGAGTTTACCTATTTTTTTAGAACAAGTATAGTGCGGTAAAGGCTGATTGTACTAAAGCTTTAGAGCTGAATCCCAGATATGTAAAAGCTTTAATGCGTAGAGCTCGAGCTTTAGAACGGAGTAACGAGTTGGAAACCGCCTTGGAAGATATCACCGCTGCTTGTATACTTGAGCAGTTTACAAATGATACTTCATTGATATTAGCTGATAAATTATTGAAACAACTTGGTGAGCATGAAAGATGTTTGGTTGCCTAAACATTTTAATAAATTATAATACTCAAGAATTCACTTATGTACTCTAAAACTTTTTTCTCAGGTAGTCAACATGCACAGGAATTTATGGCCACAAAAAAATCGATTATGCCTAGCAATCATTTCATTAACACTTATTTTGAGGCTTTCCGTAATGATCCAATTCTTGTAGATTATGATTCACAGCCGCAAAGTGTCACGTCGTAAGTAAAACTAATAGTTTCATATCTGTTAAGGTTTATGATGGTACCGTTTTTAGATTCTCATCACATGAGAAGTTAATCTTTTGTGTAAAATTTGACTCCCCTTCCCTCTCCGGTTTTCATCAAATCTCCATGTTTTGAAACCCCTGAACCCGAAAAACAAGTTTAGGCGTTGGTGTCTGTATGTATGTCTGTGTCTCTGTGACCACCATAACTTTCGAAAGAATTTATGAAGCAGGTTGAGCTTTGACATACTTTTTTAGTGTGCAGAAAGTATGGTCAATTTCGTTAAGCAGCCATATTCGACGAAAATTTAGAAAGCAAGAGCTTTTTCAAAATTTTTTAGTATCACTTTTTCTCAAAATTCCAAATATTTTAATCTCGGTTCATTGTAGTCCTAAAGAATCTCGACGAATTATCTGTGTAACATTTTTTGATCAAATCCGAATTCACAGAATTATAGCATTTAAAAAACTTCTAAAAATCAAAAATCAAGCCTGCCCACCTCAGGTGGACACGTTCTCATCAGAAATTTATTTCGAAATACATTTAAAGCACCTAAAAAGCCACGACTGACAAATTAATTGCACTAAATTTTTTTTATCAATTTATATGTCTAAATCTAGAATATTTAATTCGATAAAAAATCAGAAAATTCTATTTCATTCGAAAAACGACAAGAGATAGCGGAGAAGACCTAAAGATTATTGTAATAGAACTTTTTTTCACAGAGGAAACATTTATTCAAATTGTTATTTAATCGATTTTTATACCAAAATATATAGAATTTTTAAAATGAAAAATTCTTAAAACTAATTCTAAAATCCCAACAAAAACACAGACCATGCAAAAAGATAGCCAAGTTAAAAAAAAATTCCTACATTACAATTCGTGAGATAAAAAATTGTTTGCTAAATGAAATATACAACTTTTTAAAAATAAAGAAAAAATATAAAGTAAAATTTTGGAATGGAAGAAAAAAAATTCAATATATTGTAAATGTGTCAGTCCATGAGTGATTTCTTTGGAGCAGGTCAACCGCATTGGATGAAAATTGTTAATTTTGGAATACATCTAAAGTAAAACGTGGCTTCCTGATTCAAGTCGGGAAACCTTGACCAGGGAACCTGACGCTCTAATTTTAAAGGTGTTCCAAGCTCTCCTTCCAGCACTTTCGGTCTACAAGTCCTGAGACTTCTTCCGGCAGGCGCTAGGTGAGACTTCCTCGGAGGGGAACTTCCCACCGCCCTGGAATAGGAACTGAACCTAAAACTCCAAGGACGTTCTTCCCTCGTTCTCCGTCTAGCTCAGCATTCTTGGAGAGTGGCGTGGGCTAAAGAGGGGAACCTGAAAATCTTATATATGCATAGAAAAACCAGGAGTGAGAGGGGGTTAAAAACGCATGCACATTAAGGCACAAGCTATTTTCTTTGTAAAAATAATATACGAGGTTTATTCAGAGAAATTATAAAGTGATCGGATAACAGAGGTTCGCGGTGAAGACGCTCAAAAATATTTACAATCCGCTCAGGTAGCGAAAATCTAACCTAAAAATAATGAAGCTACAATTTCTATAATAAAAACGTGGATTAGCGGGAAAGCCGCTCGGCATACAAAACCGCTCTTTCTAACAATGGCTGAAGGCCGCTCTTATTTTACATTGCGGAAAACCGCTCTATTTTATCTTGGCTGAAGTCCAAAGATAATAATAATAACAGCTCTGATTTCACCTTATCGGATTTTTTAAATACCTAGGAAAAATGTGGTTCAGAAAAAGAATAATCGGCAAGGCCATTCAAAACTAACTATCCAAAATGTTGGGACTCGAATTCACAGTACCATGCCACTCTCGGGGCGGTGCAAACTAGGCTGGGGCAAATAAAGTCGTAAAAAGAAGTTACTCGACACACTAATATACAAAGTAAAATTTTACTAAAACGTCTTTAGCTTTGAAAGCAATGATCGTCCGCTTACTGCGAAAATAACAAGTGGCTCTGGTCGGCAGAAAATGGCGTCCCGTAGTCGCTCCCATTAGTTAACATGAGTCGTCAGATGTTGTTAGTAGTCCTGAAGTCGATCTCCAGCGCGCTCTTCAAACTCGTACGGTATTGAGTTTCCAACTTGAGTGTGAATCCCATCTGCTCGTTGCCCTCGTTGTGTAGTTAGCAACTGCACTGATGACCGTATCTGGGTGTTGGCTGGCTGCTGGGCGATCGATTGCCGCTGGAGATTTTGATGGTGTTCTTACTCCCTCTGACTCTCTTTCTCTGACCTTGCAGTGTTCCAGACGAGCATCGTCCCTCAGTTAAATCATAAAATATTAGTTTAATCTCCAGCTTTTTTCGACAAAGGCGCCAACGAGAGGAAGAAGAGCTGTTTACAGAACGTGCAATTGAAAACTTCCACGTTACACAAGATTAATAAATCCTCCAAGTTTAAGGGGGCATACCAGAGTTGAAACCTTAAAAATATCAATTGTTGGGTGGTGTAGGGAAAATAACAGGGAATATCCTAAGCAATTAAATCTTTTTTGTTCATTAAATATAATTCTTTTTCTTCACTTTCTGAAGCAGTATTTTTTTCATAATTTACTATGGTTTTCTAGTTCGTTGAATATAACATCTCTGAAAGCGATGATGTTGATGGTGGATTTTCTGTAGCTCATGAGAGATGATGAAAATCAATTTCCCTGGCTTTTTACATGATTTGCAGACGTCAATGCATGGAAATGACCACATTCACTGAAATCAGAAAAAAATTATGATGCATAGAAGTTGCAAATTCCATTTTACGCTAATTTTCTCATAAGAAAAGTCTCATAGCGTTAAATATTGGTAATCTATAATCTTGGTCGAGGTCATTTCCATACGCTGATGTCTGTAAATCATGTAAAAGCCAGGAAAATTGATTTCCATCACCATTCAAGAGCTACAGAAAATCCACCATCAACATCGATCACTTTTGGAGGCCGTTCACTCACAGAGCTGAAGAGCCGTACTTCCTGAGCGCTTTGAAAAAATTAAACATGATTTAATTTCTAAAGAATCAATAAAATGTTACTGAGTCACAAGCATAATCGCCTCAAACTTATTTTAATAAGAGAGAAATTCAAGTATCATGCTGAAATTTCAGAAAATAATAAAGAATATATTGAAGAATCAATGTCGGGTGCGTTTCAGCTTTTATTTTGAAAAAAATTTCAAAAAGAATTTTTTTTCGAAATGAGAATATGAAGCACACCAGACATTGATGCCTCAATATATTATTTATTATTTACCCTTAATTTCAGCGTAATATTTGTATTCCTCTCTCAATAGACCTGTCAGATATATAAATAAAAAACGGTTGGTAATTAAATAAGTATGACACACTGTTCAGTTCATATTCATAAAATTACAAAATTTACTTACGGCAGTAAAAGTAAATCATGAGGAATAAACTTGACTCTGCGCAAAAACGACGAATATTCCGCGAGCCCGGAAGCGCGCTCAAACTAGCAGCGAGCGAAGCGACCTTCGCGTGCTATAAGGACCTCGCACGTAGCGCGAGGTTTAACGATAACGGAGCGCGAAGCGCGACGTTCAATAATATCGGAGCGCGTAGCGCGACGATCAATAGTAACGGAGCGCAAAGCACTACGAGTATTTTGGATCGGAGCGCGACGGCCACTCCGCGCGCCCTAGGCGCGCTCAAACTTGCGATTTTAAAAAAGTTATAGTTTGCACTTGACAAATTATTATTTATCTCACTTTTTTTTTTAAAACTTCACCAAATTTTTACATGAACCATGTTTTTGTTGGAATTTCACAATTTCTTGTATCTTTTAATAATAATTAAAGTGGAATATTTAAAAATGTTTTTGCGTTTTGGGTCATCAAATATGAAAAGTTATAATTATATTTAATTTTTGGCTTCTAGAGCCAAATATATTAAACCCATTTGCATGAAAATTGGACAGTATACCCGCAACAGAAGGATTTTTAAATCCTTCAGAAGGATTTGGAAACCATAGTAAAATAATGTGAAGAAAATCGATTAACAATCAATTCCAAAAAGTGCAACGTAATGTCCTTTCATAGACGGGAGTCACTCATACGTTTTGAATATAGAATTGGAGAAACAGTTATACCAAGAGTGGTTAAAGTGCGCGATCTAGGCATCTTCTTTGACGAGCGCCTATCTTTTATCGATCATACTCATTTCATTGCTGCTACAGCAGCTAGAGCCTCAGGATTTATATTCAGATCATGCAGAAATTTTAAAAATTCTAGTACTCTAATAATCCTGTTTAATACTTTCGTGCGATCGCAACTTCAATACGCTGCGCAAGTTTGGAATCCGATGTTTCAAAAGTATGGGGGGCGAGTTGGAGACAATCCAAAAAAGATTTTTGAAATATCTAATCTTCAAAAATGAAGGCGTACATCTGACCCGGGGCTCAGACTATTTAGAAATTTGCAGAAAAAACAATTATCTCACACTGGCCGAACGTCGAGTGCATGCCTTTTGTTACTTCTTATTCAAGCTTATTAGAAATCAGATAAACTCGCTTTTCTTATTGGGCTGTCTCCAATTCAAAGTGCCTAGACAATCAGCCAGACAGGATGTACCGTCTTACATACCGCTACCAAATTGTTCTATAGGTTTCAACTCACCTATTTTTTAAATGTGCAATCATCTAAACCTAATGCACATTAAAGCTAAAAGCTTAATCGATCTCATGAACGTATTCTTGATTAATTTTTAATAATTTTTTAATATCTTCATTATTTACAGATATATTGATTATTTCGTCAAATTAAAATTTATTTTTTTTAAATCACGAACACCTTTGTAAATAATGAACATATTGGTAAAACCCTTAAAAATAAATTAAGAATATGATGTGGAAGATATACCATATAATTTTTATGCAAATCAGTGCAATAGACTAGGCTTTAGCTCTGAGCAAACACTTAAAAATTTAATTTCTTGAATAAAACATTTAAAATTTTTGAAATTATTTAACGGATTAAAAATTCTCGTAAAATATATCTCAAATATGATGCAATAACTTATTCGGTAAGTTGGAATCCATACTTATCAATAGATTCTGCATTGTAGAAGAAAAGTTTTCTAAGACGGGTCCCTTTCTATATTTTCCGAATATTTTGATTTTGAAGAATTTCGGAAGCGAAATCGCTTACTAATATTATAGTTTGATATTTGTTTTCCAAATTTTATACTCTTAAACGTTCAAAAAATGTTGAAAAGGCAATAAGTTTCGATTTTGAAAAAAAAAATATTTTGCCCGTCTTAGGAAACACGATATCCTAAGACGGGGACCTCTTAAAAAACATAAAAATCATGTTATTAGACACTTGATTGATAAATTTTATTCGTAGCATACTTAGAAATTATGTATGCAAAATTCATTGTAATACGTAAAATAAGCATCAAAGAAGGTAAAAGATAAAATAAGTATTAACAATGTTTTAAAGAACTGTTTATAAAAGGTTGTAAATTATTTTGGTACTAGTATTTCCTGATATAATTTAAAGAAAAGACATTTAGAAAAATTCTTTTAAAAGTTCGTTATTCAATTTTCTAAAATGATTTTTTCTTTCTATGTTTGTTAATTTACTTACAATAAACTTTGCATGAAAATTTTGCATTTTTTATAAATGAGAATTCAAAATGGATCAAAAATATGACGTTGCGCACATACCATCCAATTTTCATGCAAATCGGTCAGATAGTTGTCGCAGTGAGCAAAGATTTGAAATTCTAATTTTTTACGGTTTTCAGAAGTGAAAGTTTACAATTTTAAAGCTAAAAGTTTGAAAAAAATTGTTTGAAACAGGGTGAAACTTATTTTTTTAGCACGATCAGTTGGCGTTTAAATGATCAAAATCGATCAAAAATTACGGCTACAATCCAATGAATGTTTGTGATAAGGATTCTCGGTAGCATTTTCTTTTATTTGACGGCGATTTGCTACAGCAAACCTTGATTATATGATTTATTTGCATTCCAATTTTTCCAAATTCGATAATATTATTATCGAGCGCGAAGCGCGAGTGAGTTATGAGAATGTATTCCTCAAAGTCGATGTAACTTTGAGAAAATTAAGTTCACAATTATGTAAATATAAAATTTACTTATTTGCACTAGTACAGGCCTCAACAGCGAGGGGAAATTTCAAAATGCTATAAGTTCGCTATTTAAGAATTTTTTACAACGCCTCCATGAAAAAACCTGTTTCTTTCGCGTACCATCTAGAGGCACCGAAAGGAAGCTTTCGCGAACACGTGCCTGATGTTCATGCTCGCAGTATGCAAAGTTCTCACATGTGCGAGAAAATTTTCTCACACTGTGGAGAAGTAGTGTTTCTGGCCTCCTTTCGGTGCCTCTAGATGGTACGCGAAGGAGGACTTGCCGTGGAGTTGTTGCAAAAAATAGTGTTCGATACTAGTCCGTGAAGGCAGCAAAGCCGCACTCGTGGAAAGACGCAGCACTCACCCGAAGGTTCGTCTTCGGTCACCTCGACTTTATAACTTCTATTATTGATTTTTATTGTTAAAAAAGTGAATAAATATATGTCCAAATTGCAGATTATTCTGTTTTATAGTTCACTGTCAGTCCACTTATACATTGTTTTTTTTTTTCTTGCGGATTGTACCCTTGTACCCCCTTAATAGGAATTGATTCTTCAACAAAGGGTACCCGGGGGTTTACGTACATAAAAAGATACAACCTCCAATTTCCCTATAAGCTCATACGTGGGCTTTGTTCTTCATAAGAAGCAAAAAACTCTTAAGCACCCTACGTCTAAAATGTACCGTTAAGGCGCTCGAAAGTTATATTAAATTATGTAAATAACTTTTTTGTTTTAAAAAATTCGCTAATTGTCTCATTTTCCTGAATTTTTCAACAAAAAGAAGTTTATTACAAATATCCAAGCGTGAGATATGACTGTTTAAATTTTTTTCAAATTTGTGTATCTCATTAATTAATAAATATTTTCACCTCAACCCTTAAAGGGCACACATCCGAAAAATTATGTAAAGAGCACCCAGAGCACATACCTCACCGTCTTTTAATGCGAGCTGACATGACGGTATTAGATATTTTATTGTACAAAAATTACTGAATAAACTAAAGTCACGTATTTGAAGGGCCAATAATTTCTTCCGTATTATTATTTCGAATATATTAAATTTAATTTTATATGAAAGTAATATCCCTAAAATTAGTAAATTATTGCAGATCTTTAAAGAATGACGCACCTTTAAGCTCAAAACTGAGTCTTGAAAATTCAAACTTAGTTCAAATGTGCCTTTTTCTTCTCTTCATATCTCCTAAAGAGAAAAATTAAAACAACTCAAGCTTACAGAATATGACATGTATTGTCGTTATTTAAACCTCCATTGCGAAAATTTGATGGGACCTTGCTTGGTTATCCATTTATTTCATTTTAAAAATTGTGCAAGGTTAACCCCATTTTAACCTGCACGATGCGTAAACACAATACAACTGAAGTTAACCTATAAAATTAAGTTCTCATTTTAATAAAAAAATATTGTGTTTACGGTGTTCACGTATCGTGCAGGTTAAAATGGGGTTAACCTTATACGATTTTTAAAATGAAATAAATTGACAACCAAGCAGGGCCCCAACAAATTTTGGTATTAGAGGTGTACATATCGACAATACATCTGATATTCTGTAAGTTTGCGTTATTTTAATTTTCTCCTTAGGAGATATGAAGAGAAGAAAAAGTCACATTTGAACCAAGTTTGAATTTTCAATACCCAGTTTTAAGCTTAAAGGTTCGTAATTCTCTAAAGATCTGCATTAATTTATTAATTTTAGGGATATAACTTTTATACAAAATGAAATTTAATATATTCGAAATCATAATACGCGAGAAATCCACGGTTAAAGATGCCAAAATTTTCTTTTGTCTATTTTAAACCTTTTTTTATTAATTTTTACAATATTTAAATAAAAAAGTATTGGTATCTCGCTTTATTCAATAATTTTTGTAGAATAAAATATCTAATAGGGTCATTTCAGCTTGCTTTAAGAGACGGTGAGTTATGTCATACCCCGCGTGCTCTTTACGTAACTTTTCGGAGTTGTGCCCTGTAAGGGTTAAGGTTAAAATATTTATTAGTTAATGATATACACAAATTTGCAAAAAAAATTAAACAGTCATATCTTACGAACGGGTCATCGTAATAAACTTTTTTTTGTTGAAAAATTCAGGAAAATGAGACAATTAGAATGAGTTATGTGTCCTATTAGCGTATTTTTTAAAACAAAAGATGGTACTCGAAGGAGGACTTTCCATGGAGTTGTTGCAAAAAATAGTGTTCGATACTAGCCCGCGAAGGCGGTAAAGCCGCACTCGCATTGCCGCCTTCGCGCGCTGGTATAGATAAATACTATTTTTAAACTTCTATTATTGATTTTTATTGTTAAAAAAGTGAATAAATATATGTTCAAATTGCAGATTATTCCGTTTTATAGTTCACTGTCAGTCCACTCATAAAGTTTTTTCTTTTTTTTTTGCGGATTTTACCCTTGTATCCCCTTAATATGAATTGATTCTTCAACAAAGAGCACCCGGGGGTTTACGTACATAAAAACATGCAACCTCCGACTTCCCTCTAAGTTCATATGTGGGCTCTGTTCTTCATAAGAAGCAAAAATGTCTTAAGCACCCTATGTTTAAAGTGTACCGTTTGGGCGCTACAGTATTGGTCACGTGATGTCTTCTTTTTTTATTATCTCAGTAATCGTAATAGATAAAGCTAAAATCTTTTTTGCATTAGCTTGGCTGATATACTTTCTAGTTATGTGTTATTTCAGTCCCTGAGCCAACTGAAACATAGTGAAACGGCATGAGGTGAATTCATCATGGGCCCAAATGGCACATTTCTAGAGGCCGTACCAGAAATTTAAGCACACTCTGTAGTAACCCTTACTAAATAACATTTATACACCGAGTTTGGTAATTCGTTCAAATTTTGGGCCATTTTTTGTGACATTTTTGACCATTTGCGTCAATTTTTTGATAATTCGTTAAATTTTGTGCCATTCTTTGTGACATTTTTTACCACTTGCCTCAAATTTTTTAACTGAAGCATTTGTTTCAAAAATATATCTGGCTTTAAGACACATACAAGTATTTGTATACATATATGCTTTAGTCCAAAGAATTGACGAAAATGGTAAAAATGGCACAAAATCTAATGGAGGGATCATTACCAAACTCAGTTTGTATATTTTATTTAGTAAGGGCTATAACATGGTGTGCTTAGATTTCTGGTACGGCTTCTAGAAATGTGCCATCTGAACCCATGATGAATTGACCTCATGCCGTTTCTCTATATTCCAGTTGGCTCTGGGACTGAAATGGGACATAATCAAAAAGATATTAGCTCTATCTATTACGGTTGCTGAAATAATCAGAAGAAGAATTAGCCACCTAACCAAAGCTGCACACCTAAACGGTACGTTTTAGATATAGGGTGCTTAAGACTTTTTGCTTCTAATGAAGCACAGAGCCCATATATGAGCTTAGAGGGAAATCGAAGGTTGTATGTTTTTATGTACGTAAATCCCCACGTGCCTTTTTTGTTTTACAGGGTGTCTCAGGATAAGGTGTACATATTTGGAGGCCATATTCTACATGAAATTCCAAGTCGAAAAGACTACTTCCACTCCCACTTTTTTTTTTTTTTTTTTTTGAAGAGTAGTTTTTGAGTTCATTAAAGTTCAAGTTGCACCAATCAGGAGCTTTGTTTAACTTCGTGCATAAGCGAGAGGCTATACTAGTGTGCGTGACTCACTTTACCTCGCGACAACAATTGTAGGCTGGCGAGCAGTGAGGGGTGGAATTACGCATTCGCTCTGAAGTTGCCGCTCTCTATGCCAAATTTTTTATTTATCTTCTTTTAAAATTGTTAAAATCATGATGCATTCTTTATGAACAGTTTGTGATGATAATAAACGACAACAAATAAAGTATCTAAGACATTTTTTGCGAGGTTTTATCTTCTTAAATTACGAAAAAAAATTTATTTTATTCCGAGGTGTTAACTTGCTCTTGAATTCTTTTGAATACACCTTGAATTTTTTAGAAGTTTTTTGAATTCATTGTGTATTCTTCGAATGCTTTTAAATTTATTTTGTATTCTTTGAATTGTTTTTTTTTCAATTCACTTTGTATCCTTATTTTGAATTCTTTGAATTCTTTAAATTCACCTTACATTCTTCCAAATTCCCCTAGAATTATTTCAATTTACCTTGAATTCTTCTGAATTCTTTCAATTATTTTGAATTCATCTTTTATTTATTTGAATTCTTTTGAATTTTTTTAATTCACCTTGCATGCTTCTAAATTCACCTAGAATTCTTTGAATTTACGTTCGATTCATCTGAAATCTTCCAATTTTTTTGAATTCATCTTGAATTCTTTGATTCTTATATCGATTCTTATACGTCAGAGCAATTTTCGAATTTAGGAAAACTTGAAGAAATACAAATACAGATTCAGAAACGGAATCTGAAATTGAGTTAGTATTATAAAAGCTTTATTTCGATTACATACGATCTTGCCTACACCGAGGAATGTCCTCACGTCAGCAGAAAATCTCGCGCGGAACAGGACTCTCACTACAGAAAGTAAACAATCGTTTTCCTCTCATGTATTGTCGAGGTTTTGGAAATTCCGATTGAGAAGTACATAAAAATTGAAGAAAACAGAATTTCCCAATTTCCTTTATCCTCAAGTCCTAAATCCTAGGAAAGATTTAGCTTAAGGAAATGAAGGCGCGAGCGCGAGAATTTTGAATTAATAATAATTAATTTAAAGTTCATGTGGTTCTTTCTAGCTGATTCGAGTACCAGTATTATACCGGGAAAGTCTACTGGCTTGTTCGAGTGTTTAATTTCCTCCCGATAGAAGGAAAACGAATTTTCGAGTAGCGTAAGCAATTCTCTCTTGCCCCTTGTTAAAGAGAGTTAAAAATCAATAATCTTAAATTTGGTTCACTCAATTCAGGGTTAAGTAAGTCTTACTCGCCGTTCTGAGTACCAGTGTCCGCAAAAAGAAAATTTTACATGGCTTGAATGAATTCCTTAGTCCAAAAATGCCTAAAGAAAATTCCTCTTTCCGACAACCTCATAAGACCCTCAGTCGTTCTAACAAACGCAGAAAGCGCCCAGGAAAAAATCACGTCGCTTCAAAAATCAAACCGGAATTTTCACCACCTCAATTTATGAAAGGTTAGTCAATCCAACGAAGAAGGTACTTCTGGTATGTGTAGTTATTCCCATTCAGAGACCTAGAGTTCCCGCACCAGTTCAAAATATTGTAGAACTAAATTTAACTGAAGAACAGGCTATATAACAAAGAAGAGTAGCGTTTGAAGAAGAAATCCGGGGAAGAAATAATCAAGAAGAAGTAGATGTAGAATTTTCTTCAGACACAGAAACCGTCAATTTCGATTTCGACAGCGACATTGAAATTATGAATTAAAATAAAACTCTCTAAAGTTTTGTAGCAGAAAAATCAAAATTAGTCACAAGTGGAAAATTCTCTTGTAACCAAGTAACAGGAATATTCCGTGGTGGCGAATACTTGTGCCTCCTCAAGTAGGTGAGTCATTCCCACCTCCAGTCCCTAGCGGTCCATATACAGTGGAAGTTGATAGAAACTCGCTTGTGAGAGAAATTACATTACACACGGATCCTTATTGTCCTGTAAGTTTTATAAATAGATCCGAAATTTTGCGAATAACAGACGTCGAGCGATCGGAACCTATAATCCTTGGAAACAATGAACTAGTTATCATAGTAGTCATCGACCTTACGATTCGAAATCAGATAATTAGGTTCAGAGTCGTTTTTCCAAGCAACAAATTTACAATAAGTGGAGTACTGGGATTTTCTGGACTGACCCAATTGGGCTATTTGTGGCTGAAAAGCATAGCGAATTAACGCCTGTTAAGAAATATATTAGTAATCAGGAAACGGGACGGTTCTATTTCTAACCCCAGAAATATGAATTTCGAGAGTCAACAAAATCAAACCCTGTCAAATTCGACGAACTTTCTGGGATATAGCACTAATATCTAAGCGCCCCGAAATTTCGATGCAAGTGCAGCCATGACCTCCGTACTTGATTTTATGACTCTCCAGCAGAGTACGTTCCACATTCCACATTGTAGCTCATTTAAAGAAACGTTTCGCTGCGTCAAAGAAGTATTATTGGTATTTCGAGGCCATTGTAAATTTACGTATGAAGGAGAACGAAACGGTCAGCGACTAAAAGGACCGTGTTCAAGGACTCTTAAATGGTGCTAGGCATGCCTTGGAAGAAAAATATACAGCAAGATATCAGGTGTTCTCCAAGCCCTTTTTTTGAGGCAAATAGAAAGGTCTGATAGTCAGGAAAGAAGGAAGCCCGCCGGTAATCCCTTAGTAGCTCCAACTGCTATCTACCAACAACCTTCCAACCAAGAGTACCAGCAGCAGCCTCATACCCCGCAGTATCCCCAAGCTTTCATCCCACAATATCACCCACCCATCCCAACGGTCTACCAGCCCGTTAAAAATCCTATTTCGGGATACCAACAATTCCCTGCACCTTACCAGCCTAAATTCCAGGCTCCCCAAGGGTACCCATATTCACCCCAATACGCCTTTCCTCAGCCCTTGGTCGAACAATCGCCCCAAGGCCCGTCTAACAAAAGCAACTCGAACTTGGCCAATCAACCGAAAAGATTGGGCAAATCAACCCCTCCAAGGTCGGCTTCTCCTGGACCACCCTGGAATTTAAACTACCAACAGACTAGTCGCTCCGACTCCCGATGGAACTATTTGCGGAAACTATGGAGTTGGGAAAACTAAATAAGCAAGCGCTGCCAACCAAATTACCCCAAGGTATGCGAGTACACAGGAGAACACCTCTGCTAGGCTTCCTGGGCGGGTTGGTTGGACCTGTAGCAGGACTATTGACATACGATGACGGCGCGCAAATAGAAGCTAAGATCAATGAACTCAATGCATTGCAAACTAATATCTCTTATCTGGTTGGTAAGCAAACTCATGTAATTAGGGTCCAATTAGATAAGATCCATCAGCAGTCTAAAGACCAGGAGGATGAAATGGAGAGATATGGACGTCAGCGTCGAAGAATTGGCTCAGATAGCTGTCGCAACCATTCTCTGTGAGAATTAACATCTGAAGGTCATTCTGGATGTGCCATTGGTCCCCGTGTCGCAACTCGCCTTACAAAATGGGACAGGAAGGGCATGTATACTTCCCGAGTTCCCTTACATCTCCTTGAATGAATCGCAACGAACCTTTGTCCTCTCAAGGGTTGAGGACCTCGAAATATGAAGACAAATGGTTAAATATCGGCTGTGTCTAGGGACGTTGCCAATACATGACGCATAAAAACATCCGAGGTGTGAATGTCGACTGTTGTCCCAACCCAGCATCAAAGCGATAAGGATATGTAACATCAGGCTGACCTACGACGACCAGCTCTATTGAATCAACTTAAGGATACTAGGAGTATGGATTTATTCCATATCCCATGAAGTTCCCATGAGGATAAAATGCTCCACGCAACATGATGCCCATGTTAAGCTATTAGGAAGAGGCCTAGTGCAACTAGCCCCTGGATGCGAAATCCGCACTGACTACTCTACCTTGTCAGCTGCACCGATCATAAGAAGACTTATAATAAGTACCATAAGAAGAGTTAATTTACGAATCTAACCTCCATTTAGACTTGGCCAAACTCTCACTCATAGTGGCCCAGTCTCTCTGGAACCTTATGCTTACAACTAGCTTAAACGTTAATTTTAAGTTCTCTAAAATTAGCTTCCCTAGAAATGTCATTCAGAAAGGTTGTAAAATTACAAAACAATACATTGTAGAATGAAAGAATGAAAGAAGAAAAAGACACATTGTAAGAACGAGAGAATGAAGGAGAGTGCGAAGAATTGGAACGAAAGACAATATAGAGAGCGGAGTAGAGTGGCCCAGGTTAGAGAGAGAAAAGACAGTCGTTGCAAGAGCAAGGTCGCGAGAGAGTCGACTGCCGCGGTTCATCCTTTCGGTCATCGCTCCGTTCTTTTCGTACTCATAAGCACGCCGCACGAATATTCGCATTGCCTCACCGTGACAACTTAGCCAGCTACTTACACACGCGAGATACCTTGCGACGATTGGCATGCACATCATCGCGCTTTTCGGCTATGCAACTTGAGGTAAATGCATATCCTTCCCTTGCCTCTTAAACTATCCCTACAGATTCTGCGGCCATCGCTGTTTCTACTATACCTGATTCCCGACAGCAACAAACTCACGTGCTACGTTGGTTTCTTCCTAGCTCTTACAAATTTAGAACTTTAATTGGTACTATTAAGTAATAGATAACAAATTCAAATCCTAATCATTTCTAGTTACGGATTTAAAACTAAAACCCCTTTGAATTACTCTCAGGTGGTTTTAGTAATCATAATTAAGTTGGAATTATTGGCCAATATAAGTTCAACAAACTTCTATCACCTCAGTCCAATCTCCAATTACTTACCTTGCAAAAATCCCTTCCGATACACCCTCTAAGCATCGACGAGCGGCACGACGGTCAACATTAACATCGGAGTATGACGAGATTTCTCAATGAGTACAGAGCTCCAGTAGAATTCTAAAATTTACACACAAAGATGTCTGACGGGTCGGATTGCGATTCGGACGGCTCCGAAAAAACCATCATAGACGGCAGTATCTCGGGTACGAATCTTTTACCAATGTACAAGTGTTGCAAATTAGCGCCTGTAAAATCGGTTGTGTGCATTAATTGTGGTGCTACGTATCATAGAAGCTGTGCCGCTCGTGTAAAAACTCTGGTGTGCCTCAATGGAGGTAGGTGTACGTGCTGTGAAGCTCCTAAGACCTCAGAGCCTACGAAAGATGGATCTGAAGTGTCTTATTTGCGTGAACTTTTAAAAAGACAAGAGGTAATAATAAATGAGAAAGCTGATTTAATTGATTCACTGAAAAAGGAATTAAAAATTATGAAGATGAAAGCCGCAGAGTTTGAGGAAAAGAGGAAGCAAGATGGCGGGACTCGGCCGAGGCCTGTCACTTCATATCGAGATGCAGCCCTTGTTATAAAGCCTAAGAAAGAGACACAAACATGTCAGGAAACGACGAATGCCGTCAAAAATAAAGTCAGTCCGAGTGAAATTTCGGCTCGTGTCACATCAGTAAGAAGCATATCAGGTGGGGGTGTCGTAATCAGCTGTTCGGACTTCAACTCCAGGGAGAAGCTATCTCAGGCTGTTAAAAACCAGTTGGGCGACGAATACATAATCAAGGAGCCACGCAAGATCTACCCTAAAGTGAAAATTTTGGGTATACATGCCAATGAATTTGAAGAAAACGATGAGCTAATCCCAAAAATCTGCAACCAAAATCAAATTTCTGGTGGACCGGATTTTAAAATGAAAGTTCTTTTCAAAAAAGCTAACAGAAATAATAAGAATTTCTATACCGTAATCCTCGAAGTTGATCCAACCACTCACAACACACTCGTAGAAAAACGAAGAATTTATGTAGGGTGGGGGAGCTGCACGGTACTCGATCATGTAAGCGTTCTGAGATGCATGAAATGTCTCAAATTTGGCCATATGGCTAAACACTGTCACAGCACTTCACACACTTGTCCACAATGTAGCGGTTCTCACCCAGAAGCCGAATGTACGTCTTCTATAAGAAAATGTACGAACTGCTTTCATGCGGCCACAACTTTAAAGATCCCTGGTGTAAAATTTGACCATACAGTATTTAGCAAAGACTGTTTATCCTACAAGAAAGCTCTGTCAAGAGTTGCCAGTAGAATAGACTATGCTCGCGAATAGCAATTGGATCTGTCAAGACGTTCTTCCAGCAGCTTTCTTGATCAACTCGAATTGAATGCTACCACTACCCGGCAACAAGAGAGACTGACTGCACCACGTAAACAATGTGACTCACCATGTAACATCAATATATACTACCAAAATGTTCGTGGCTTACGAACCAAACTTATCAGCCTACAGCAAGCTATTGCTCTCTCGGAATGTACATACGATGTTATTATTTTGACAGAAACGTGGCTCAATTCAAATCACTTCAATGCTGAATTGGGTATGAAAGACTACACTATCTACAGAAGGGACAGAGATAGCCTATCAAGTAACTTTGAACGAGGTGGGGGAGTACTTCTTGCGGTGCACTCGAAATTTCGAAGCTTTGAATATCGAGCGCCAATTACTTCTGTTGAGCAGACATTTGTAACAATCTTCAATGGAAATGAGCGCATTTTGCTAGGAACTGTTTACATTCCGCCACTTTCATGTCCAGAGGTTTATTCAAATCACTGCATCGCTATAGAATCTGCTCTTGAGTCAACTAAACCCACGGCTACAATCATCGTTGGCGACTATAACATCTCTAACATCCGCTGGACCAATGACGATCGAGGATTGCGCATCCTCTCAAGCAACGGAGCCTTGCCTTCTGCAAGAGAGAGCGCAAATGCGCTTTTTGACACGTGCGGTTTTTATAATCTTTTTCAAACAAACCAAGTGCAGAATTCATCAGGTAAGATTCTCGATCTGGTTTTTACTTCCATGTATGCAACTACTGTGCGTCAATCTTCCGATCCTCTCTTGCCCAGCGATATATACCACCCTCCACTAGATATTGTTCTTCCAATGCAAATAATTGCGTCAAGCTCTGAGACATACTTCTATCTAGATTTCAAAAGTGCAAATTATGCAGCAATAATTTCTCTTTTGGGGACAGTAGATTGGGACGCATTGTTTACTCAATTACCTATAGAGGATTGTGTCACTTATTTTTACGCAGTCTTGTATGATTCAATTGAATTATATGTGCCATGGCGAAAAACTCGTAGCGATAAATATCCTGTATATTTTTCTCGAGACTTAGTTAAGATGCTTGCCCAAAAGAGAGCAGCTCATTATCGATTTAAGACTTCAGATAATCAGACAGACCGCGAAGTTTTCTCTAATTTAAGGGCTAGGTGCAAACTTTTACGTAAAAATTGTCGTAACGATCATATTAATAATATAGAGCATAATATTTCTGGAAATCCGAAATACTTTTGGAAACATGTCAATAATAATAGATCTTGCAGCGACATGCCTAACGTGATGCATCTAGAAGATAAGCAAGTCGGAACTGACCAAGAAATCGCCAATTTATTTGCAGATAGCTTTGCTTCTGTCTATGAAACGAATACATTACCTGAATTTAAACAATTAAATAGTTCTACCCTTGACATCAGTAATGTTGAAATCACCTTGTCAGAAGTTTTTGAAAGGGTCAGTGTAATAAATTGTAATAAAGGTCCTGGTCCCGATGGCATCCCTCCTATATTCTATAAAAACTGCTGTTGCGCAATCTCTAGGCCAATTTGGTTCCTTTTTACTAAATCTTTATCCACCGGTTTCTATCCTTCTCAATGGAAATCTAGTCACGTTGTTCCAATCTACAAAGCAGGTGATAAATCGGATGTAAAGAACTATCG
>JBAGKK010221012.1:0-21900 GCA_037177015.1 Euceroptres primus | reverse complement strand
TGTAACGGATACACTAAAAGTATACACGCAAGAGTATACAATATACATGTTGCTCTTTGCGAAGTAACACGCGTGCTCTGAACATTTAAACCTTGAGAGAGTTGTGATTGGCTACAACTGTCGTCATCGCAGCGATGTTGTCGCCACCGTTCGTCAATCACAGCGAAGTGACGATGTAGCGCAACGAATTATGCTGTTTTTACAATATTACAACGTGTTTTATACTGAATAAAAAGAGATATTTATATATATATGATAAATATTACATTTAAATAAGAAGTAATGTTTACATTATATGTTACTGATAAAAAACTTTGTATGCCTGTTTAGTCAAAATTTGACGAAAAAAATAAAGGCAAGTGTTAGTGCAGACAGACCGTAATTATAAGAAGAAGTTGCGTGCCGTGCGATAAGTCGCATAGCGACAAAAATTCTATGATGTTCGGGTAAAATTTACATTCTTCACATGATTTGAAGTTTGCAGGTACTTTAATGTTTTACTGCCCTGAAAACAAAGTTAGAATCGTTGCTTCTTGCCTTTATTTATACTTTAGGGATTCTGCAACAAAATATTTTTCCAACTATAACAGGCCGAATTACGTTCTAAAGATGTCAAATTTTTCGAGGACGTTTTAGAACGCTTTCGAGACGTTTTAATTGCGTCTTGTGACATTTGTGCCGACTGGTCATAATTGAAAGATCACCGGTTTTTTTTAGAGATTTCTAAAGTTCCCTTAATTTCAATAATATGGGAGATGAAATTTGTTCAATGAAATAGGTTGAAGGCTATCAAATAGTGCAAAGAAAGGGATTTCAATAAGGTTGGTTTTTTTTTGTCTATGACCGATTTCGTTTTCTTCTTTCAGTTTTCCATTATTTTGGTCAAATAAAACGAAACAATAGTCATTATGTGTTCATATGACAACTAAAATTTAGTAATTATCTCCTAAAAATAGATCTTAGTAATAAATTAATAATGTTAATAATATTAATCTTTTTAATCAGAAACTAATGTACGTTATATTTTTAATATTTTTCGAATTGATCATTTATCCCCCATGCTTATTGGTTATCAGTCCTTATTTTGTATGCTCTTTATCTCATTTAATGCTACTAATTCTAAGTTAAAGCTCACTCTAATTAAATAACACAACTCATGAAAGTCACATTCGGAGGGTTTGTACTTTTAGAAGGTGGTTGCCGAGAACAATAAATTAGAGTAAAGTACGACGATTGCTTCTGTTTAATATCTCGTTTACCCAGACCTCAAGGCTTAAGAGGCGGAAATGAACATTCCGACGCGGTACCCAGTCTCGGAGAATTGTTTCGCGAGGCGTAATAAGGGTTGAATGTGTATGCTTGCTCCTTCCGCTTTTGTAAAATCCTACTTTGTAATGCCAGGAACTTGCGGAGTAGGCAGTTTTAGGCATGACATTGTCTGGAGTGGCAACAACATTATAGATCACAATTCCAGCTCTGTATCAACAGAAATAACTTTTAAAATCTCACTTTTTCTGAACGTATACTTACAATCCTCTACTGCACGCACAAAATAAAAGCCAATAAATAAAAATGAAGAATGAAATTTTAAATAAAGAGTAGAAGGTATCTTTTTAAATATGTAAAACCCAAAAATTTATTTCCTATATAAATTCTATAATTTCGTTTATTATTTAAATATATTTATTAATGTTATGCTATGTGTTGATTTTTGGAGAAGAGAACCTCTCGAAGGGAACAAGTTGGATAATAATGCCTCGAAGAGTATGGAAATTAATGACTCCTACTTGTAACAAAAGCATAGCCATTTTTGTTACACATTACTTAAGTGGTAAAGCAGATGCTTTAAAATTTTTAGCCTGCAGTTCTTTCTACATAATTTTTATTTCTCAAAATAAATAATAGCATTTATGAAAATAATGTCCGATAATGCTTGAAAGCGTAATTCTTTTGGAATACAATTTTCTAAACATACTTGGGTAACTGTTAAATTGAAGGAAAACTTGAGTGACTAAAGTGGCTATCACATTTTTATTAAGAATTTATTAAATAAATAATGAAAATTGATCTAATCACACCTAAAAATTTTTAATCTGAAAGGGAAACTTCTAAAAATAAGAAATAGTTCTAAAAATTATAATTGAAATATGGCAAATGTATTTGAGGTTAAGAGTTCAATGAAAAGAGCGCGAGGTTTTTAAAAGTGCAAAACCGATTACATTATTCACATGGCACGCCTAAGACAAACATCAAAAAAAGAAATTAATTGAAAGTCTAATTATTTAATAATTAATAAATAAATAGTAAATAAGATATTTAGCTCACATCGCTCACATGGTCTTTAGATTTCTTCCGAGATTAGGAAATAATATAAACAAATCGGTCCAACTAACCCACGCGCACGCGCATATACAAGCAGTCGTACATGTGGTACACAAATGAGTCAAGAAAAATGAAGAATTGACGCCTTTTTTAATATTTTCAAAAAATTGAACACATTCTAATTTAAAAAAATCGTTCAACTATAAATGTTTACATCTCTAAGCAGGTGATTTAGTGATTTTTATAATTTTTTTCCCTTCGAAAACCGGTATTTTAAAGACGTATACGAATGAGATTTTTGTTGTCAATTTGCACTTTTCAATTTTAATGTTCGATTCCAAAAACACTATTAACAATATAAAGTTTAATTTTAGAGAATACTGTTTTTCACAATATGCTTAACATTTATGTGCTTATCATTAAACTTCAGCTATAATGTGTTATTTAAAAAAGGGTCGTACGCCTAACAGAAATAAAATGACAAATATCGAGGGACAAACTTGAGGATTTTCGTAATACTATTTATTTGGCTTTAAAAAAATCCAGAAACTACACTTTTGTTCCCCTAAAGTTCACAAAAATGTAACATTAAGTGTTTTTCAGTTTTTTGTTCGAAGGAACGAAGCAAATAATTTTATCTACGCACAGAGTGTGGCTGGGACACCAGCCACACTCGCGAATGAGATTTGAGGTGTTTTCATATTAATTTAAAGTAAACGAGAATAAATATGGGAAAAAATCGAATTGACTACTTTGCACTGAATAATAATAAATATTTATTAAATAAATAAAAACAACAGTAGGAGTTTCCATATAAGTTTGATAATAATGGGACTTCAAGTTTGTCTTCAATTTGACAACCATCCATTTATATAATGATTACATCCTCGAGAAAACAAACGGAACCAAAATCTAAAATCTTCTTTTTAATTAATTTGGACGACAAGAATTCCAAACTTGAGGAATAGTAAAGAGAAAATTGGCTAAAGAAAATCAGTATGAATCCCTACGAATTCTATAGACATTAATTTATTATAATACACAGGTTTATTATAATATTACATCCAATAGAAGTTATAGCGGTAGTTAGTTGGTCAGTAAAACGTTGATTACACAGCCACACAAAAAAAAATTCGGGTACTTTTGACGAGACCGAAAACTGTTTTGCCGACCGATGTTCCGCAGAACAAAAAACGCCTATTTTTGTGGACACGGGCACATTCTCTTGGCGCGTTCCGCACAGAGTCATGTTTATTCCTTATGATTTAGTATTACTACTGTAAGTAAATTTTGTAAGTTTAACAGGAAGTATAATCCTTCTCGTTGATTATTACATTTAAGAATTGACAATTAACGTAGACTGCTCCACCAAAAGGTAAATTAGGTTTGACAGTGTCACCCAGAGTGCTTATAATTAGTTTCAATTGTCTCACTCAGAGTGATGATTAGAGACTAAATACATTACTTTACTTGTTGGAGGTGTTTGGGATACTTGCTCCTACGACAACCACAAATATCAGAGAATCTTCCACGCGTACACATTATACATGCCCTAACATCTTATCAAACGTTTCCGTTTCGTGCCACAGTTCCAGTTTGGTAATATAATACCCAAATACAGATCTGTATTTCCAAGAAGTCAAAAGGCTAAGTGGACTTGTCACCCTTCGTGTAAATCTCAAGCGAACCCATTTCCGCTTTTATTTCCCTCAATTAAAGCATTTCTATGTATGCTTATTATCTGATGTTCGATTATCTTTATTTACTATTACTTAGTCACGAGGAGGTAATAATAGGGTCAAGAAAAACCAAAAAATTTAATTGTGCCAATTTTCTCTTTACTATTCCTCAATTAATTAAATACATTGTTAGCAGAAATATCAGGTTGAATTTTGAAACACATGTATATGAAGTTTTATACAACTACCGCAACTGAATATTTAACGTTAAATACATGTAATTGAAAATTCAATCATGCAGAAACAAATTTTAAAAAAATCGGATCCACAAATCAAATCCTAACCTAAAAGTCACAAATCAAGCGCATTTACCACTGCGCAACCATATGTGAGTTGAGAATACTAGTTTAAAGCAGGCAGTGAATCGTCTATCGAGATTATATTGCCTGAGTTTTCAAAGTAAATGAATTTCATTTCACCTCTTTCCAGAACTTGAGTTTTAAGCACTTTTGAAAATTCTAACAATATTCATACAACCATAAAATAATGCTAGGTTCTGAATGATTTTTTATGTATCAATAAAAGCTGCTTTCCTTTTACTCAATTTTTGCTCGAAGTTATATTTACACAATTTACACACATATTATAGAATGTAAACAATTTTGGCGTTCAAAGAATTAATGAGTTTAGGCGGTTGAAGTTGAGTATGGAATGGTCGAAACATTTTAATTTATCTCTTTTGTTGCATGTTTGTGGCAATCACATCGAAACTAACTTGCTGAGTTTACCCACAGTGTTTGCTGACTGCAGTCAAAGTGCATGCAAATTACAGCATTAATTTGAACTTGAATATCCGTCCTACTATCGTGCGGCGTAGTTGAAAAATTTCTTACCTTGGTAAATTGCGAATATAAACAAGGAGTATAAAGTATTTAGATTGAATATTTTTGTCCGTCGAACCTTTATAAAACGGGATGAATTTCTTTTTGTTTGTCAATACAAGAACATCAAAATGGCTAAAGCTAGCCAAATTAATCCACGTCTTCAACTACGGTATTTTACTATTAACAGTTGTAAAAATGTTTATACCTCGCTTTCCTCTTGCAAATTGAGTCTCCTAATCACTTATGCCTTGAGCCGTTTTGATCCTTTAGGACCATTTTGTACAAACATTGACATGATGCGCAGTTTTTGACTTCAGTTCCAATTACATCAGGTCGAGATAAATAAGAACTTCTTGTTCACTCTTCCGGTACAGAAACTTTTTTTTGTGTTCTTGTGTAATTGTCTATATAAATAATGTCATTGTGGGTTTAATAAAGAGTTTATGAAAAATTATAAAACTGTCAAATCTGGCTAAATATTTTATCAAATATTGAAAATTCTTTTTGTTTATTGTAGTATTTCACTTGGTCACAACAATCTGACTTGTATTCTTTTGATGATCCCTAAATCCCGATCCTGGCTTTGAAACCTACGAAATTCTTGCCATAAATTCGATGACCTCCAAAGCACAGTAGAAACATCGAGGTTTACCGACCGAAGTTTACCGTGTCTCTGTGTTTCGTTCGTCGTTCGTTTATTCGTTCTTGTCGTTTTCTTTGCATTCGAGCACGTCGCCTCTGGATTCGCCTCGACATCCTGCTTTATGGCGGCTATTCGTTCGGATCGCCTTTGTCCACTGTCTTTGGCAAATAGAGCACGTTTCTCTCAGGAGGCTCCTCTTGGTGACAATCACGAAATACGTAGACATGCGGCTTCCCTACCTCAGGCATTCTCACTTCCTGAGAAAGCATTTCAGTCTTAAACTGTTTTCATTTTCCTTTTTTAATCAACGACCACTTGGTAATGAACGAATAAGAATTCTTCAGAGATAATATTCCCTTTGGCATTTCCTTTTCTATTATATAAACGACGATATTTTAACTAACAGATGCAAAAGGAAACTTTTCCGACAATTTTGACGAGAAAATAAGAATTTGCCATACATATTGAGCAGTCGCTTATATGTGAGAGGCTGTAAGACTTTTTAAAAGTGTATGAATTTTTCATGAAAAGTTTTGTAACTTATACCGAAAATTTACCTCCAATATAGACTTTTCAGAGTGTGAAAGAACAGAAAATTTTTTATAAATTTATAAATTTTTTTTTAAAAAGTCATAAAAGGTATACCGAAATTTCCTTGCATCGGAGACCATTGAAATAATTCAGTAAAGTGCCCGGAATGATTTTTTTGTTCAAGTTCAATTCCTGTTGTTAATTAAAATTGATCTTATTTTGTAAAAATTCGGACGCCGCTCAGTTATAGTTTTCTCATCCAAGCTATTTTCCAGTTGACATTCGAGATTCAGGTCATGATGATACATATCGGCAACGAACGCATCGACGCGTCCCGCCCGTTTCAGTCAAGTTTTAATACTTGGGTAACATTTGTTTTCGTAAAGAATCGAATGAGTCGCTCCGCCATCCAGCCGCCATCTCCCGGTAGCAAACGAAAAGTTTCATAATCGAAGTTTTCTGAATTGTTTATGATGTCCAATACCCGAGAGTCCTAGCCCGCTCTGAATTACGTTTCGACGTTTTGATACTATTCCGTACCAGAGGGGCTCACTCCTTCGCCGAGAGTTTCGACTCCATCCCTATGCGAAATCTCGAAAAAACTTGGCTTTTTTCAAGGAAAATAAACATAACTTTCTCATACTTTTTGAATTATAGAGAACTAAATTTTTGCGAATTTTCATTTTAGAAGAAAGACGAATGTTTATAATATAATTTGAATTCTATTATTGACTATTCAAAAATTCCTCAACTCTGAATTAAAAACTCAACTAGAATTTTAAAAATAGGCTTTGTAAATCTATTTTGGATCAATTATTAACAATCCTGCACAAATTAGGATGGTGCAGCGCCAGCGACGAGATAAAACAATAATTATTCATTCTTCGAGAGACAGAAGTTTCATTGAAGAAAAATCTCAACGAATGCAAATTAATGTTAGAGCAGGAAGGTCCTCTCGGTATTGGACTTATTCTCTGGGTTGCGCTTACATCGGCAGCGAAAGCTCCACTTTCCTTTATCTTTATTATCAAAATCGACCGACTGAGTGGAAGGAGTAGAGTAATTCGTTCCATTTCGTTCCAGAGAAGTCCCCACGGAATCGCGTGATTTTTCGCATAATGAACTCGTTTATATCACCTTTATCGAAATTGAAGCGGTTCGCTATGATATTGTCAATTCTTCACTATTTTCCATTATAGATTTTTTCAAGAATATATATTTTCAAAACAAGTGAAAAAAAGTCGAACAAAATATTTATTGCCTTATTGTAATGTAAACATCCTTTATGAATTTGTTATTAAATTTGATTTTACAGAGTTTATTTTTTAACTCAAAACTAACCATGGTCTTTATCTATTCACAAAACCTTGGATTCCTAAGCGCATCACAGTGTAAGAAAGGATTTTTTTGTGACAAAAATCAGTCGACAATACAAATCTCAACAATACGAAGCTTTTTTAAAAAAAAATACTCATTAACAATCTTATTGTAACGTGGGACTGCCTTAATTTGAACAAAATGACATTTTTTATTTACCTTAAGAAGTACGAAAAACCCATAATTCATGAACGTCTCTTATAAATTTTATTTAAAAATCTCAGAAAATGTCGGTACTGCAACTGTTGCTGTGGACGTCCTCCGCCGAAACGCGCGTAGCTGGCTGCAGATGAATCTCAGGAATGGCTACTCAAAAAAACTCTAATTATTCTTGAAAAGTGTAAATTAAGCGTGGCGTGGGGATTTGTTTTTTTATTATTAGGGAAATTTTAGCGAACCGAAGAAAAAATCGTATTTTTTACGGAAAAAAAATTATTAAAAAAATTAATAATCAACTTATTGCAAAAATTCCCCTCTAAGTTTTAGATAATCAATCTAAGAGTATTGTATCCAAATTTCGAGTCAATCGGAAAGGTAATTTCCGAGATTTGGAAAGGAAATTTTAGCGAACCGAAGAAAAAAATCGTATTTTTTACGGAAAAAAATGATTAAAAAAATAATTAATCAACTTATTGCAAAAATTCCCCTCTAAGTTTTAGATAATCAATCTGAGAGTATTGTATCCAAATTTCGAGTCAATCGGAAAGGTAGTTTCCGAGATTTGCATCCTACAAACGTTTCGGTGGAGGACCTTTACGGTAACAGTTGCAGCGCCGCCATTTTTTGAGTTTTTTAAATAAAATTTATAAGAGACATTCATGAAACCATGAACTACCATGTGTCTAAAAATTAATAAATTCAATGTCATGTTTTCGAGTTAACAGATTTTTTTCAATAAGCCTATTTTTCGAGCGGTCTGGGTGGTCAGAGTCCTTAATTCTTATAAACAAATTAATAGCAAAACTGGAATCTGTTCCATTTTTTGAGTTTAAAGGCACTATATACACAGATTTGGTTGCTGAATTGTGTAAAATGAATTTTTAACTGCGATTCATCACTAAACAGCAATAAGAGTTAATTGCTTAAATAATTGTTATAAACAAATTCGCTTCATTGGCATTTTGAACAGAGAACATTTTTCTTTCTTGTGGAATCATTTCTTCTCAACTCAAGAATTATATTTTTACACAAAATATTGCTATTTAACAATATTTTTCATTGTTATAAACAATTTTTATAAACAAATGCGTTTCCTCGGCATTTGTAAAAATAAAAAATTTTTATTTTCTCTTGAATCTTTTCTTTTCACCTCAAGAATTATATTTATATGCAACAGATTACCTTTCAACAACAATTTTCATTGCTAGAAACAATTTTTATTAACAAATTCAGTTATTCGGCATTTTTGTGCATAGAAAATTTTTATTTTTTGTGAAAACCATTTTTTCTTTTCGAGTCCTTTGACGTAAACTGCACGAGGGTCTCGTAGTATTTCTCGGATTACAAGTCTTACTTCTTCACACCATAAATTTTCACTCTTGCATTTGGCAGGCAGCGAGTCCCAGTAGTAGAGGGGTTCAAAGAGGTAGACCACAGATTAAGCGTCTTCTTGAAGAGGAACTAAAGCTAACTCTTTGAAGACGAACTGGTTGATATGCTTCTTGAAGCCTTGCACGTCCACAACGAAATCCATCTGAGAACTCAGAATCTGAATCTCAAAACTCTGAGATTGAAATTTTCTGCTTTTAAACCTTTCTCCCACCACTAGAGTCACTCCCACCACGACAAATATCCTAAATCAACTTCTTCACCCTCGACTAATGGGTTGGTACTGAATAATACGATCATGGATAATTAGTCAGTAGGCTAGAATTTCAGCGAGAAAGTTGTTTGCAGATTAAAATTCCAAACGAACGTCCACTGAAGCCTGTTTCGGAAACTCATGTTCTTTCGAACAATCTAAAATAATCAGTGGAAAGTGCTCTTTGAAATGACTTTTTTGCAACTCTTTACAATAGTAGGTGATTTGAAAATTTGCATACATCTCGTGAAATAGTGCAAACTGATTATGCGTAATGTCTAGATTCAAATTGCCTTATGGATAGTACTGTGATATGAAATCATCCACTCAACTTTGTGTATCGCTATCCTAAATTGTTCTTCCTCTTGACCTTGGATAATAGCGTTTAAGTCACTGCGTGATCTTGTCAAGATGAGTTCATGCTTTGCATTTACAATGATTTTTCGATAGTCTTCAGCGAAACCTAGGATCATACTGAGCTGTACAGTCACATCAAAGTAGCCCTCGTCATTGATAAAACGTCTTGTTGCTTCTATATCAAGCCATCCTGCATTTTCCATAATATAAATTTGTCCAGGGGTGAAAGAGCCATAGCCTTTCATAGTGCTAGTGAGACCGACGTTTTTGCATCAATCAATCTCAATGCTATTGAGTTAATAGCGAATTTCATCAAACAAATAGCAGATGGTGTTACTTACTAGACTTGTAGTAGCAGTGGCTGTAGTTCCATCAGCCTTTGTTAGTCGTCCATGCATGTGCAGTGAACTCTTGCTGGTTAGTACATATAGGTCTTGATGATGGACTGCGATGACTGGACTCATGACTGCTGTTGAATGACGACGACGAGACATAAGGCTGTTGTGTAAGAATCTCATTGCTAGCTATGGACTCATCAAATCTCACTAGTGCTTGAATGTTCAGTATTTCTTCCATTTTTATTGCAGCAGAAAGAGATGATAAATATCTTGAATGGATGTTTTTATTTTTTTTCCCGCGATGTTTGAACTTGAGACCCAGTTGTGTCAGAAAGAGCACGTTCTGGGGTGTTAGTGCCTTGCGTGCTGGTAGGGAACTGGTTTCTCTCATGCATGTTGGCTCACTTATATAGCCTCCATTGCGATTGCACACAATACCAATTACGTTTTTATTATTCAACTGTCCACAGAAGAATTTCAAACATAAGTGTCCACATTCAACACTATCATAGTCTTGGAATGTTTCATGATTAAACTTTACAGTGATAGCAACATTGTGGTAATCGACAGTTGAAATCAAGGTGCGCTTCAAGACACAACCCGTTAAACTTCCGGTTGCCAACTTTGACGCCCTTGATAAACAACAAAAGCAAAGGGTGAAGCGTCATGGCAGTATACCATCAGACATCATTCGTGCAGTGTCATTACTATATTTGATGATGTTGCATGTCAGAAACAGGACAACATTAGAGCCTTCTTCTGCATAGACAGACACGCGCATGTTGACTGTTTTTACTTGAATTAGACCTACACTCGTGTTCCCAAAAATCTGCTGAGAGATAATGTTAACCTGCTAAAACTATTCAGACAGAATGAAAGAAATCTGAGACTTGTATATGACGATCATGTCAATACTGGCATGACTTATTTTTAGTTCCGGAACTTGTGCTCAGTATGTTGGAATACTCACAAATATGGATTTGTTGTAACAGACAAAGACAGTGATCTGAATGAGGGCAGATACATGAAAAGATTTGATTGCTTTGTTACTCTATAAATGCAAGTTAGTTTGTAGGAATGGCGCCAGTATAGATTGAGATATCAGTGCAGCAACAGGTCAAAGTTTCATAAGGAAAAGGAGGTGTTCCGTCAAATCGCAAAAGCTAGTGCGGCAATTCGATGTAAACATCGAGTGCTCAAATTGTTTAAAGAAGCCTCTGAAAAGATAATGAGTGAAACGTTTAAGCCAATCGTCATGACATTACAGAAACTGGTTGACATATCTAATCCTTCAATTCAGAAGGAAGTTGAACAAAATGAATCTGTGAGGAAAACAGATGAAGAAGAAGAGGATGATAACGCATTCGTCATGACTGCTGACGCTGAGGAAGAAAAAGATACAGCTATGCTTTAAGAAGAAGAAGATGCCACGACTGAGCCTGCTGATAATTATGAGTATTTCACGAACAAGTTTTTCAGAATGCTAGAACAAAATAGAAAGCAGTACTTGGATATGGTTTATGGTGTGCGTAAGCTCAATGATAGAAGCCTTATGAATGGTGATAAACCCATTAGTTTTAACGGACAATATATCCACGTTCATGGTAAACAGTATCTGAAAACCGTTGATCGGCTTCAACTGCTGTTTAAAAAAACTTCCGAAGAGTCATCTATAAGCGCTGATAATTTAAACAATTATAAAAGAAATATTTATTGCTACAAATGCACACAAGTGGTACAGTCCAACTCAACCTGTTTGCACCAGCAGAGGTAGCAAGTACAAGAACTTTATTGCAAAACTGTTCAACGTATCACGCAGACGGTCGTCAACCAGTGGAAGTTCCCTACTACAGTATATGGTAGCAAGAAAAAATGTAAAGACTGACTGCGTCTACTAGGACGACCTTAACGAACTAGTTAATCGTCTTTGTCTACTCCTAGCGTCTCAGACAGTAGGTAACGCAAGCCACAATAATGAAATTATATCCATAATTAAGGAACTGCAGAAAGCTGGAATCATATATTAGGAGCGTACTTATAACAATATCGTCAGTATCACGATGAGTAACGACGTGTTTAGGCGCCACCTGAATCGAATTGCTGCAACAAGCCGTGGACCGTCTGGTGTTGGATTTAAGATCACCTCCGACGGCTATTACGACGTAGATGGAAAGAAACTTTGTAACGTTAGCGACGCCAAAGAATAATACGACGCAGACAATTTGGGACTTGTACAGCACATTGTACAAAGCGAGATACGTACAGTGTACCAAGTCACATCATCTATGCGAGCAGAAATTGACAATAATAATTTGATGATACGTATCCTCGAAGTGTCAATAAACAAGAAGCTCAAAAATCTATAGATTGATACACAACAGGACTTGTCTGAGCGACACGCTGAACTCATTGTGGAGTTGGATGCGTAGCTAAATAAACTGGAAAATGGACAAAAAAATTAGTAGCAGTCACAGAACTGCATAAACCTGCTAGGAGAAATTTATCTACGTCGTCACGTACAAATGCGTGGTATAGACGAGGCTTAGAAGGCGAACTTGATTGAAATGCTACCCTAAGGTCGAGAGAATAATGGCTTTAAGTACTTGCTCACAGTTATAGACATCTTTTTCAAATATGCCTGGGCTGTTATTGTTAAAAGCAAGAGTAGACCTGATGTTACAGCTACAATGGAATCTATACTTGTGCAAGGTAGAGTGCCTAAGAACTTACATACTGACGAAGGCAAAGACTTTTACAACTCACCTTTTAAGAATCTTATGCAACGTTATGGTATGAATCTTTACTCAACGCACAGTAATCTAAAGGCATCAATCAGTGAACGGTTCAATCGCACGCTCAAGAACAAGATGTGGCCACAATTCAGCTTGAAAGGCAACTAAAAATAGACAGACATCTTACCTGCTCTCATATCCAAATACAACGACACCAAACATCGAACGGTAGACATAAAGCCGAAAGATGTCACTGCTGACGATAAAGAGGAGCGCATGTAGCGCTTCAGTAAACAACGCAAAATACTCAATAGAAGTTCAGAGTTTGTTACAGAGTTCCAGTAAGCAAGTGCAAGCACGTTTTTAAAAAAAGGATATACACTCAATTGGACGACAGAGATATTCACTGTAGATCAGGTCATACCCACCAGCCCAGTAACGTTTTGATATGTAATTAATTATTTATGAAATTAATTAATTTAATATGTAACCAACTCTGTGCAATATAATTCAACTTTGTGCAATGTTGAATTAACTTTGTGCAATGCTGAATCTACGTTGAAGCAATGTTGAATCAACGTTAAAGCAATTTTGAATCGATCTTGAACCAAGGACAAATAACTGTTAAACTGAATATTTATGGATTACTGTTGAATTTATAATATAAGTCTACGCTTGTACTAGTTGTAGAGATTGATGATTTTAAAAAAAACAAGCAATTGACATACACACGCAGTTCTTATTCAATTAAACCATCTTGATTAATATTCATAACTATTTACAATAAGGAAACATTATAATTACTATTTCATTATCAATTATTTGCTAAATCTTCTTGAACGTTCAAGAATTCCACGTCATTGGCAGTTAGTACGTCATCGTCATTGTCGTCTGTATTCATTGCAATGATCTTATCACCCCACGCGAGGGTGTCAGTACTGTTCGGAAGTAAGTATCGCTTATCATCAAACAAAATAAGTGCAATTTTTGTCTGACAGTTTCGAGGTTGCGTAGTCCAGATCGTATAACATACTGAGTCTTTGTTTGAATATAAGAATTTCGCAAGCACTTGACGTAATCATCAAAATTGATGCTTCTCTTTACAACGCCTGCTTTGACTCCTTTTGCTTTTTTTATAAAGTCTTCACCGTAAACACGGACGCTGTACATCTTACTCCGCAGACCAACAAATTCTGTAATTATTTCACCATTCCATTCATCCATCATTAGACTCAAAACTGTTTTGTTGACTTGCGGCATTCAAAAAACATTGTCTACTAGGTACTCTGACGTATCAAATTTGTGAATATCGTTTTCCATATCTGCATAATTATTTATTGAACATATTTATTGAACAGAACCTGTGTTTTATCAATTTTATTGCAACGAGATATTCATTAAAGATTGCGTGACTGTGAAAGATGAGCTTCGCTATGAGGGCTTCTACTCAATATTTGCCCTCATTGCAGTATTGAAGCCTATGTAACTTTTAAACCATGTGAATTGATTGAACTGAAGTATTCTGTGAATTTGGATAAGTTAAAGTCCATAAGCGAGAGCATGTTTGAGAGCCCGATAATGGAGAACGTAACTTCGTTTCAATGAGAGAGTAGTTAGGAAATTCTCCTGGCTTGAACCTGGTGGTTTCGAGTATTCTGGACAAAATGGTAGATCATTGTGTTCGTCATGTAGCTCAGGTGGATAGTACAAATCTGCTTCTAGTATGTAACCAATGGGTGAATCATCTGGAACGTTGAATTTGAAATTTTCTATATTTTTTACCTACTCGAAACCACCGTAAGGGAGAGGTTGCACCATTGCCCATTCAAACAGGTTGTTGGCGTCAAAATATACATTGTATATAATCTCCCCATTTTCACTAAAAACTGTCATGTATTTGTTGTTGGCAACGGCATATCGGTTGAAGGATTGGCTCACGCCACCCCTTTTGCCTTGTTCAGTCATTAGCAGTATATCAACGTCAGTGAGGAGTTCAAGTCGTACCTTTGTATATTTCAGCATGGCGTCTCATGTCAAGCCAGGAGTAGTGTAGCAATGTGCTGGCTCGAGCCCATAGGCCTGTAGAAATTGCTCACGGAAACTTTTGAGGACATCAGCCAAAAGCAGGACGTCGGTCTTCATGTACAATTTTACATACCCGCTGAGAGTCTTGAGATTGAATGCACACCATACCTGTTGCGCATGAACATAATCTTCGTCAGATATTGATAAATCATTTAGCGTACTGTAGAACTTTTTTTTTGTTGGAAGCTGATTTTCTTTCAATCTTTCCCTCGGGTTTAGGTATTAATAGGGGATAACACCGTTCCTCAAAAGAAGCTCAATTTTCTCTCTTTCAATGCCCAAAAACATGGATTTAACGATTTTATATTCGGTGAGATACGATGCTAACTTTTCTAATGATGATGCTTTGAAACGAAACGAGTTTATGAACCTGAATTGTATTTGAGTATCCTGAACATACTTTGTAAAAGAAATGTATTTTTCTTTATTCAGAGCGAGAACTTCAACTTTACCTTCAAATTGTGTGGCAACATCTCGAATAATGAAGTGAGCATTTTATCCACTCAAATTGTGAAAGACAACAGGTAAGGTGTATGAGTTTTGATAGGCTAGATTACAATCTGCGTGCACGCACCACGATACTTACCAGTGAGGTGACAGTGGTCACGTACTTTCTTCATTGGTGGATGCAGGGTCTTTTCACAGATTGACATGTTGTAGCTTCAATAAAAGCTTCCTGTTACTCTCAAGTCAGTTTCTGCATAGGAACTGGAGATGTAAGTATCTTCTCACATGCCTTTGCAATTTACAATAACTCCACAGCAAACCATTTCGCTGGTTCGACATCATCGGGGCAGGACTTGTAAAAAGATAGTGAATCATTGTAACTGCATTGGAAATAATACCCAATGTCACAAGCCACATGTCTTTGGAAAACTTCTGAATTGGATATTTTTCCTTGAACTTCATCGTCGACTGGTTTTAGTAGCGACTCACAATCTGCATAGATGATAAAAGGAACTCTCTTTCGATTCTTGAAATTTTTTAATTCAATAAAGTTCTTGCTTGGTTTTTGTAGTACAAATTTACAGTTATTCAATCTTGCACAATCTTCTGTGTATGCTACCAGTTCTTCCATACGTGCACAGTAGTGCAAGCACCGATCATAGATGTATTTTTTTAAAACATGTTTCGATAGCTGACTGCTAAATCATAGAGAAAGGTCCTTAATCCATACGTAGTGAAAGTTAAATGATGGTGTCCTAAGGTCTTGTTCTTTGCCTTCTTCTTCATCACTACTGTCCTCATTAAAATATTCCTCTTCTACTCGGAGAATATTCACGTGGTCGTCTTTGCTGTGACACGTTAGATGAAATAGAACAACAACAAATTTCTTCTTCTTTATGATGAGGCCATAAACATTAATCGAGATGGTATTTTGTGCTTCAAAATTGGACACATCTTTTAAGGCAACAGGAAACTTGATTCCGAAAAAGTCAAGATCGTCTTTATAATGTTGATAGCTTGATATAAGATAAAGATTATACTGGTACTTATTGACTGGGTGTATTCCCGGTAATATGACCCACTTGAAGCACTCATTGTCCTCATTCTTCACTTTTATACATGCTTCTTTATATCTGATCTACTTGGGAAGTTCGATATATGAGCTACCTTTCACGAGTTTCAACTTGTTTATGTTTACTTCTAATTTCACGATCGAGTGCAATGTCCATCCCGATTCTTTCTCTTGAAACTCTTCCATTTCTGTCAAAATAGGGCTTCTAACGTTATTTGTGAATCAGAGTTTTGTGATATAAATAATATCTACCGAAATAATGACTCCCTTCGGCACCGTATTTCTAAGTACAAAAAAAAAAGATAAGGTTAGCTCAGTATAATATGTTGTAGAGGGGGAGGGGGAATCGACTAAATTTGAGAAAGTTTATGTCGGTGAGCGACTAATAACACAGCATATAAAATTTGAAACATATAATATTGGTTTATTTGAAATAATCAGTTGAAATTGGTAGTTTGAACATTAGAATTTGATAATTTATTAATTTTGCAAAAGAGAATCTAAAATGGGCCTCAAAATAACTCAGTGGACAATAAATTGACAAATAGTTCTCAAAATGATAAAAATTTAAATAAATACATTAAATCACGTAAATCTAGTGCTCTTTTGTAGATACTCCACGTGACTCGCTATTTCGATGATTTCAAAATAATATAAAAACGGGAATTTCGACTATAGAGCGATAATGTGACAAATCCAGGGAAAGCGACTATTTAATTTTGGGGTTATAGTAGCCACTAGTGAGGGTCAGAATGTGAGGGTCAGAACGACTAACAATAATTTCGGAGACGTAATTATATAAAAGAAAAGAAGTTTCAAATACTAAATTTCAAAACGCACAATCTGCAGAAATATACAACAAATCCAAAATCAACAAAAGGGGAAAAACCAGAAATAGGACCGTGGTTCGGCAAACACGGAATCAAGGTATAAGTATACTACTTACGTGAAAAAACTTGGAGACTCAATGAAAATTCTGCTTTCTGGGCTTAAGTACTTGACTAAAATTCTCTGCCTAATAGGCCGAAATATGTGAGATAATATGATACTTTTTGGGTAGAAATGACTCAACAAGAATTTGCTTTCATGGCACACAAAAAAACTAATACTCAAATGAAATGGGAGAACCCTGGCTCTGGCACGATGCCGGAAGAATTCTAAAAGCAAACAACAAAAAACGTACCAGGCTGATTTCAATTCTGACTGGTTAGGAACATAAGACTCTCTTAAAGTAGTCCGGTCGCTGTAGCTTGTGCGTTTAACACCCCTTTTTTATTTCACAAAATGAAAGAGAAATCTATTTTCCACTAAAGTACAAAATTCCAAAAGTCTCAGCGGTACAGATTTTAAACAATCTGGATATCAAAATAGTACTTTTAACATTGAGTCTTATAGGAGGCTGTTTCGTGGGCTTTAAAAATTACAAATTGTGACGTTCTCAAACGTTAAAACTATTACAAAAAACTGTGTATCTTGTGCCAAATATTATAGCAATTCATTCCCAAAGAATAAAAATAGTCGTTGCCGTGTAGTTATTGAGAAATGGTCAAAAAACCGCACTACAACACATAACCTAGAATTCCGTTTTGACAGTTCATTATTTTCGTCCATCAGATTGGCAATGCTTACAGTTTTCGGCTGCAATCGGTCGAAGGGAGATTGATAGCCGAAGGAGCAGTGTGCAGTACTGTACGGTACAGTATAGTACAGTACAGTACATACAGCAGTACTGTCAAATGCGAGATAAATATAAACAAAAATATTTCTACATCGAAAAATTATTATTGAAACACACCCAGCAAATGTTCTAAATTCGTGATGTGAATTGTTTTCGTATATATGATTACATATTTACATTTTCAAAACTTTTTATAAAAATACACCATTTTGACTAGTATATAGCGGCCGGACTACTTTAAGTGGTCATTGGAAATCAATGAGCTATGGCAGGGGCTTTAGGTTTTTCAAAGGCGCCAAGGTCGCGTAATTTGAATTTAAAATTGCAGAGCTTTGCCACGTTGAGTTAAGATCAAAGCCCTTACCCTTCAACGATACTTTAGGTATTTTAACAAATCATTAAGCTCATCCGTAATTAAACTAGAATCTTGCTTGAAGATTAAAAACATCAAACATGTATCGTGGGTTTTGAAAACAACAGGGCTACCATACTTATAGTAGGTATCAACGACGAAATCTTCTTGCGCAGGGTCTCGCTTAGTTTCACTCCAGGTAAATAAGTCTCGCAAAATCCTGAGCTAAGTAAGACAATTCAGGTTCTCAGCATCTCAGTGAAGGCGGTCCTGGCAAGGGTGCGATTGTAGGCTGGCGGTGGCTTTGGATTGGCTGCGAAACAATATGACGGATTTTAGCGCGCAGATTCAAATCCACCTGGCATATCATGAGGCAGTATAATTTCTTCTAAATAGTGGAAACCAGTTTTACACACTCGTCAAGAATCATTTTGCATTAGGCCTATAAGTCACTATTAAAGTTTTTCACTGTGTCTATAAATCACTATATCTATCTATAAATCACTTAATCTAAAATTCACTAGGTCACTAGGTCTATAATTCACTAGTATTAAAAGTCACTATTAAAGTTCTTTTTCATTATGTTTATAAATCACTATTTAAGTTTTTCATTTCACTACTTTTCTTTCTCTCTATCACTTACTATTCGCTTGCTTAGGTTGATAATTATCGCTTCACTGTCGTGAATGAACTGTTTGCACTCCGCTTGAACCCTGTTTATATAGGCCGAAACGTCACTCTTTCCACCTCAGTAGAAATTTCTAAATACGAAATCTCAGAAGCAACAGTCCGCATATATCGAACTTTCTAGAAACTTCAATGGAACTTTCTAGCAGAATCTTCAGACATCACATCCCTTATTGATATTTCTAGAAGGTTCGATCAAGAAAATCTCGAAGGCCATACCCCAAATTTTTTAGAAACTTCAATAGATCCTTCTAGCAAAATCGTTAGAGATCACAACTAATGACAATGTTTCTAGAAGGTTCGATCAAGAGAATCTGAAAAGCAATAGCCCCAAATGCTTTAAACCTTCTGTAAACTTCTACAGATCTTTCTAGCAGAATTTTTACAGATCGATGTTTTAAAAAGTTTGTTTAAAAGAATATTGAAGGCTCATTGCAATTAATTAATTAATTAATTACATATTTAATTTTTTTTAAATAATACATTTAATACAATATTGTATTAAGATTTTTATCTAAAATCCAGCAATGTTTAAGAAGTCAAAAGGACCGTGATTGTGCAATCGCTAAATAATAAAATATAAGCTTACTTGTATAGGTTGAAACGAATCTCCAAAGGAGGGTAGAGGCAGATGTACTGTTACATGTCGAACACGTGATGCGCAACATGTACCACCCGATTTATTTCCGTCCAACCTGTCATTTGGCTTATCATTCGTTGCGGACCTCTTGTCATTCTGCTTGTCCTGTACACAGACACGAAACTCTAGAGTACATATACGCGCTTTCAAGATGACCAACCATCTCACTCAACACACTATTACGTAATGCACTGCAGTATAATCAACATATCGGGTCTGTACCAATACCTTTACCAGTAAATTTAGTTTCAGTATTTGGTAGCACTGACTTACTGTTGAAGATGTGTTCCGCATCAGCTGTTTACTGAAACTGAATTTACTGAATCTCCTAAAGGAACGTAGCCCATATTATTACATTCTCACCAGTATGAAAATGGACAACTTGCAGTTATCTCGCAATTTGGTAGCAACACACACACACACACATGTGTATCTGTATTGAGTGAGCTGGTTGGCCATTTTCACGAAAGCGAATAATTAATTCTAATACATTAATTCTATATACACTAATGCGTGAGAGACTGTGAGCGAACACGCCGTGCACAATCATTTGTAGCTTTCGGCGTCGATCCTTCTAGAACCAGAAGCATCGAGATGTCAAAAAGTACGAGGTCCAGAAAATCAAAAAATGAAAAGATCAATGATGGGATCTAGAAACTTCGATGCATACAAAATAGTTACAAGCTTCAGAGCATTTCCATGAAAGTGTGCGTGCATCACGAAACATTAATGGCTGTAAGAAAGGCACTATTCTTGGAATTGTAATTTTTCATATTATTCTTATTAATAGTAACCAGAAACTTCCTAAACCTCTACGTTTCTTAGTTTTAGCAATTATGTGTTCTTACATTCTCATCAGAGAAGGTATTAGATTTGTGTAAAATTTGACCCCCCCCCCGTTTTTGTCAAATGTCCATGTTTTGAGACCCCCTGAACCCAAAAGAATGGTTTTCGCGAATGTGTCTGTCTGTCTGCAGATTTTTTTTTGTTAGCACAATAACTTTCGAAAGAATTGACAGATTGGATTAGCCTTTCGTATACTCTTTTGCTGTCCTAAAATGAAGGGCAAGTTCGTTAGCCAGCCATTTTAAATAAAAATTTAAAAAGTTACATCATTTTGAAAATTGTTGAAATCACTTTTCTTGCAATTTGCGAATTCTATGTACAGATATTTATAGTACTCAGAAAAACAAACAATTTATTTTTATGGTAGTTTTCGATAAAATGAAAATTTTTAGACTTATAGCGTTTTTTAAACTCAAAAAATCAAAAGAAAATGAAGATTTTAAGCCAAACAACGCACAATACGAAAAAAAGTAAAAAAAATATATTCTTTTTTTAAATCTCTATAACATTGAAATAACAACTTTTTGAATTTTTAAAAAGATCAAAAATTCAAATTTTTCGCCAAAATACGTGAGATATGAAAAAATGTTCAATGGAAAAATCATTGGTCTTAAATAGATCTCCAGATTTTCTGTAAACCATTTTTTGATAGGATAAATTGTTTTCGTTTTAATCTTAAAAATTTTTTTTTTAAAATTAATAATTCAATTTTCCCGACAAAAAACATGAGATATGAGAAAATCTTACAAAAAAATGATTGGCTTTAAAAAGATCTACCAGTTTTCCATTACAATTTTTTTTGTTGGATAAATAATTTTCGTTTAAATTCTGAAAAATACTGTTAAGAACGTAAAAAATAATTTTTCTTCGCCAAAGACTTTCGAAAAAATTATGGAATTGTATTATGCTTTAGCAGACTTCCTTAAGACATAAAAAGATAGGAAGAGTTCGTTAGCCAGCCATTTTTGATAAACCGTTTTAGTTTTATGCATCAAAAAACGCTTTTCGAAAATTAAATAAACAATTTACAATTTCTCCTCTCAAAATCAGTGAAATACTTGAAAAATTTTTAAATCTATCAAAATCTTCTGAAATCAGTGAAATACTTGAAAAATTTTTAAATCTATCAAAATCTTCTGAAATCAGTAAATATTTTTTGAAATTCATTGAAATCGTATAAAATCCGTGGAAGTCATTCATATTCATTAAAAAATGACGGAACCTTTAGAAATATCATGAAATTCATTGGAATCTATCCAAATATCATCAAATCCTTTACAATGTTTGAAAACTCCCTGAAATCCTCTAGAGATCGGTGAAATCCTCTACTATCCAGTTATGTAAATCTTTTTAAATACGTAAAAGAAATTTCAAATCTTTCAAAGTCCATGGAAATCTTTAAAAATTCTTTAAAATCTGTTACAGTTGT
>JBAGKK010220809.1:0-21900 GCA_037177015.1 Euceroptres primus | reverse complement strand
GAGGTTAATGTCCGTTTCGTTCTTTATTTCAGTCCTGATGATGCCATGATACATGGCGAAATGCATTGACATTTTTTAAAAAAACCGTGTTTTTTATTCAGCATTTCTAGACCTAAGGCCAAAATCGTCCTTCCTTATAAAAAATTAAAATTCGTGAAAATCCCCTGCCATTTTGTATCCGTCATTTTTTTTTAAACCAATATCAGATTCGTTATCAGGAACCCGGAAATCTCTAAGTGATCCTTTTTTCCATAAAAAAATCAAAATTCGTGAGAATCCCCCTGCCATTTTGTTTCCGTCATTTTGTTTTTTCAAAAACCAATATCAGATTCGTAATCAGCGACCCCAAAACCTCCCAAGCAAGAAAATTCATCGCAAAATTAACGAATTATGGTAAGCTTTTTGGGTCTTTTTAACACTGTGCATCGTCTTAACTTTTTGGAACTTTGAAATTAAATAGTTTTGCTTCGGAGTCAAGTCGGATATCCTTTTCGTTGGCGCGATTTCTTCCAGCGGGCCAACTGTATTCTTGCGGACTCTACAACATTGCAATTTGATATTTCAACAACCCCCTCCCCTACCTATAAAATTATGCGCATACGCAGAAGGTCTTGCGCTCACACAGCAACATACACTATAGCAGGAAATTTAGACGACTGAATAAAATAACATGTAAATGTAACCGATGAATTAACTAATATATTTAACATTGATTTCACGTTGGAGTAGGAGGAGGAGGTCGTGCTGACTTAATGTTGATTTAACATTGATATAATGTTAGTAGGAGGAAGAGGAGGACGAGGTGCTGATTTAGTATTGTTTAATATTGATTTAACATTGATTTAACGTTGGAAAAGGAGGAGGAGAAGTAGGTGGTGCTCATTTAATATAAATTCAATTTTGATTTAACGTTGGGGGATGAGGTGGTGCTGACTGATTGTTGATTTGACATTTATTTAACGTCGAAGTTGGGTAGGAGGAGAAGGAGGTGATAGTTTAATATAGATTTGACATAGATTTAACATTGATTTAACGTTGAAGGAGGAAGTGGTGCTGATTTAGCATTGATTTAACGTTGAAGGAGGATGAGCAGGAGGAGAAGGAGGAGAACGAGCAGGAGGGGGGAGGAGGCGGCAGAGGCGGAAAAGATGCTGATCTAATATTGATGTACAGTTGAGTTAACATTGATTTAACGTTGAGGTTGGTGATTAGACAATACATAGAATTGGATACACTCACATGTTATTTTATTCAGTCTTTTAAATTTCCTTCTATAGTGTATGTTGCTGTGTGCGCGCAAGAACTTCTGCGTATGCGTAACATTTTATAGGTATGGGGGGCGGTTGTTGAAATATCAAAGTGCAATGGTGTGAATTCCGCTTGAATACACTTCTATGAGACACTGTCAACGCAGTTGGCCCGTTGAAAAAATTGCGCCAAGGAAGGGGATATCCGACTTGACTCTGAAGAAAAACTATTCAATTTCAAAGTTCTCAAAAAATTCTGACTGAGTATGGATTCAGAATCATTGCTGGATTATGTCATGGATTTCAAGTATTCTTATCTGATAGAAATGTCAGTCTTGTGCGGAGATAAGACCACATTTCAGATGATGAAAGATGCAGCTGATGGAGAAAAGCTCTACCTGCGTTACATTTGTGTACCATATGATCATATTGAATTTAAATATATTTAAAACGTAATTTCTTACTGTAAAATAAATCCTGTAAATAATTCTGCGATTATTGTACCAGCTCTATGTTTCTTTATTTCAATTTAATCCTTATTATAAAATAAGTCCGTTTGTAATACCAAATATTTCAATGCCCCTTGTAGTACCAAGCTGCTATAAATTGCAAAACAAGTCAAAATTAGTGTTTTCTTTATTATAAAAAAATAAAACTTACTGCTATTAAAACTTTACTACTGATACTACGCGGAGAATTCAAATTAAATACTTACCTCCATGAAGCCGGGACCTCTAGCTACTTGGCTGATGACGTGTATCCCTAAATAACCGACCGAGACATTAGTAGTGACATTTCTTACCGACTGATGGTACTACCGACCGACGTTAATATCGAACAAGCGAAGGCAACTGGCGACGGTGGTACGACCTGTCGGCAAGTAGTGTCATGGCACATTTGGATCAAGGTCAGTAAGGTAGAACCCTGACTATCGGCCGAGGCTCAGTCAATGTGCGGGATCTGCATCACCGACTGACGGTAATACCAACTGAGGATATTATCAAGCAAGAATCGGTCACTGGCGGTGGTGGCGCCATCTGTCGATAAGTGGTGCAGTAGCCGTATAGGTATACTATTAATATACATACCTCAGATTTGAAATTTCGAAAAGTAGCCTCATTTCTTTTGTTAATGCAATTCTTTCATTACTGGCTAATGTTAAAACTTTATTATCGTCCATCACAGTGTTCAAAGATTCTATCCACATAGGATCTATATCACCATCAAAAACAATCCATTTTGGACCAATCCCGCTCATATTGGCTTGATCTCGCATTAAAACTGAAACCAAACTTTTAACCACAAAAGTACGTAACTTAAATTTTAAAAACTTTATAAAAACACCTAATTGTTGGAGGTCTGGTCGAGTTCTCTCACTTTTCACGTTTTTATTTTTCCTATAACTATCTATGGTAAACTTATAATGTAATATGATATAATGTAAAACAATATAATGTAATACAATACAATACAATACAATATAATATAATATAATGTAATGTAAGGTAATGCAATGCAAGCTCTGAGGCCATTTCTGAACTGTGTAAGTGGTATATCAGTTTTGGTTTTGATTTCATTGAAACACTTTTTTATAGCCTCGTGTGCTAAGCCAATTTGAACGTTTGTAAACAATGAAACCACGTCAAATGAAACGACTACAAGGTCCTAAGGAATTTCAATATTTTGGATGCGCTGCACAAATTCAAAACTGTTTTTTATCCGAGAAGTAGGGGGGGGGGGTTATACTATCAGAGATTTTTTTACTGAGATACCTTGCCAAATTGTAAGATGGACTGCCATTTGTAGAGACTATCAGTCTAAGAGGAATATTGGGTTTGTGAATTTTTGGTAACCCGTAACATCTGGCAGAAATGCTATTAGACATTTTTAATTGTTTTGCATGGTGTTCTGTACTGTACTTTTTGTTTCCCATTTTGTAACTTCTTTATTTACTCTTTTTTCAATATTCTTAGTAAGATCCTGATCTAACAATTCATAAGTGCTTTTATCTGATAGCATTCTAAAGAGTTCGTTTTCATAGACAGTCTTGTACATTGCCACCGTCGTATTCCCTTTATCCGCTTTGGTAATTAACATATTCGGATTATCTGTTAGAAACCTCTTAGTAACTACTACATTGCGTTCCAGTTGTTTTTGAAATTCGTTCAAAGGTGGTTTGTATGGATTGTTTTCTTGTGAGAAGTTGTTGATGAAATTAACCAATTTTAATCTAGCTGTATTTCTACTGTATTCTGGTATGTGGTGTATATTAGATTCAAGGTCTGCGACAAAGCCTATGCAAAACACCAACAAATTTTTAAATATATTGTAAAAAATACATCAGCTTTTATCTTTATCGTATTTACTATTAAATGATGACAGCCACTTCTGCCAACTTCAAATGCTGAAAAAATCTATTAAAGTATCAATTTTCTTTATTTTAGCAAAATTCGCGAGTTATTTGAAAAACTTTTGAGTGTTTCTTTCACGAATTATCCAAATCGGAAAAAATGACATTACCAATAATAAAATCTTAATTACGTTGTTTGTGACAATTAAAAGTTTGTTTCTGAGGAAATTTTTAAAGCCAAATGTACCGTGAATACAAAGAGCAAAGGAAACAGCCGTAAAAAATTCTAGGGCAGTAAAAATGACGAAATTATATTAGAGGTAAAAAGTTACGCCTACATGTCGAAAACACATTTTTTTAAGTAAGTGGTAAACCTTATTATACACAATCCCTTTTTCTTAATTTCACTTATAAGAAATTATTCCACATCGTTTAATTCAAATATTTAGTCATTTTTACGTTTTATTCAGGTACCTATCCAGTTTGGATCACTCTCCCCTAAACGAAAAAGATTTTTCAATTTTATCTATTTAAAATATAGTTGGTTATAAAAAGTATTAAAATAGATTAATCAATTCGTCTAGTCGAAAGGAATAAATTTGGTTCGTATAATATTGCGTTATTCCTAAAATTGAAAAAAAGTTTTACTTGAAGATGAATAAATTCAAAATTTAGAAAATTTTAGATGAGGAAATTTTTTGTTTGAAGATGATTGCAAACATTGTTTTGATTTTTATTAACTAAATGCCACTCCTTATTTAAAAAAATGGTATATTGAAACCCTTTTATTACTTATTTAAACAAATTTCTTTAAAAAATACATAAATTCGTAATTTTCAAATAGATTTGTTTCGTTTTTTTAACAGAAAGGACAATAAATACTTTTCTTATAGCTTTTTTGTGCGATTCTTTGATTTCAGACAATTATTGTTGTTTGTTTAAATAAAAAACTAATTACCAAATGCATAATATTGTCATTTTTCAGTTACAGGAATTCGTTTTTTTTAAATCAACTTCAGATATGTTAAAAATAGCTCTTGATTGTCACGTTTCGATATCAAAATACTGAAGGTATTTTGGATTAGGCGAGATCGTGACGCGTGGATGATGTTATTAATACACTTCGCAGGTGTTGCTTTTTTTGAACAAGTTGGTAAGACTTGTATTTTTTATTTGTTGCGGAGACGTTGCTTTATCAGATCTACGGGATCCGTGATGACACGATTTTGAAATAAATAGGAAATATGGTAGAACAAGGTAGCATTTATATTTTATAAATGGCTTAAAATTGTAGATACAATTTGATACTTGCGTGAAACGTTTCGGAGTTTGGTGCACACTGAAGAGAACCTATCTCTTTCCGATTACACAAATTACCGAGATTGTCTATTTCTTTTACGTTAGTTCACTTCCACCGCGTTTACAATCTTTAACGGAATTTTTATACGATTTTCCTAACTTAAAGGTTTCCTCGGTGGGAACCTCTACCTCGGTGAAAACGCCCTTAACTACCGTTTTTTTCATACAGTGTAAAGTAGCCGTGTTTAAATGAAACGAATGACGGGACTCCCGTGTTCTGAGAACTTAAGCAAATTTACTTAACTGTTCGAAACGAAGAGAGAGACGCTGCTGCTGGCGATGCACGGGTTTTTATAGCCAAAATTTGATTTTATTTCGTAGGAGCAGGGGATGGGTTTTCAGTGATTGGCTAACAGGTCTGGGAGGTTGGCGTATTTCAAATTAAATTTAGAAATACAATATTGCATGGGGAGATTGGAAAAGGTGATTTACGACAATAAAGGGTGGGAAATGATATCGATGTGGATGTTAGAAGAAATAGGAATTATATAAAAGTAGGGAATGTCTTATTGTTTGATTGGCTTTAGGTAAATACTGAAGGTGTGGAATTATTTAAGAGTAGAAAAAGAATCATTTCTATTGGATTGGGAAGTGTAAAGTTTCACTTGGGTGACAGAATTTAGTGATAGGAACCACGATGAAGATGCGCATTTTTCAGGAGTAAGGAATAGTCTGAGTTCTTATTGGGTTTCTAGATTTAGAAGGGACAGAGTGTGGAGAACTGGACGGAGAAATGGTAATATGTGATTAAATGGTGGGAAATCATATTTGTGTGGATGATAGAGGGAAACGACCTCTTGTTTGCTATGTATGTGTGTAGCCGTGCATATGCAATGTGTGCGTATAATGCGTTCACATGTACATTGCGATGTGCCTGCCAAACGACTCCGCAGAAGCGACCTTAAGTAAATCAATGTAAAATAATTAACTATTTTGCCTTTTGGAGAAACAATTTATTTAGATGGACCTTTCGAGAGATTTTGCTCGTTACACTTGGTTCCTGATAAAATCTCCAAATCACATTGATCGTTCTTAAGATAAATTATTATTTTCTTAATATTCTCAGAACTCGTGGTAACAGATAACTCCGCAATGCATTGCGATTGCATGCAGGCGCTAGAGCCGCTGCACTTGTGGTTTACTGGGTCAGTATTAAGGTTCTTTATGATAAAGGTACTAGGTTGAATGAAAATGGCAGTTGAAAAATAGTACGAACGTAACACCCCTCCCCCCTTAGAATTGTCATCGTCCTCGATGATATCTGAGAATATAGCTCAGTGAACCGATACTTAATTTGCAAAATTAACTAAATTCTAAATTATGAATCGCATGCTGAAATAAACACAAGTTATTAGAATTTGGTTGATACCTTCAGATTTACAAAAATACGGTTTTCTTAAAAATGCGTTTGATTTGCATAATATGTTTTATATTCGAAGATTTGTTACAAAAAATATTTTATAATGAAAAATTACAAATTACTTGGGATTTACATTTGAAGAAAAATGGATTTGAAGTAAACCAAAAGTGAGAAAAAGGTGTTGATTGCGTATCCGAAGAGATAAACATCTTAAAGGTGTGTATGTGAGCTATTTTTCTTGATTTGAAGAAATTTGATTGGATTAGGTTCTGCTTACTGTTGCAAATTTCCAGTGCAGGATTCCTTCTGACGTATCGGTGGTAAGTAGAAACTTATAGGCCTATGACGGTGATGAAACTCGGCATTTTTGTGGCAACTGGTTCTCCAGAGGGTGATAACGGAGTCAGAGTTGTGAAGAGACGATTACTCCATGTAGCTTGAGTCCAAACAGGATCCAACGGACATGACTGGATTGTCTGAAACAGTTGATGGTTCTGGAGCAGCTAGATCTAAAACAAAGGCCAGTTCATAAGAATGATTGCAGAGTTAGGACGTGTGAGGACATAATCATTTGTAAAAGTATCAGTCCATCAAAGAATCCATGGTTCGATCCTTTGGAAATTTAGATTTAGTCACAAGATGCTTCAGATGTTTCCAGATTCTGAATGACGTCCTCTATATCTTCTACAAACGATTGAGTTTTCCAAGTTCGCCCTCGGGAGATGAGAAGTCGTATACCTTGTTTTAGAAACTTCCTAACCCCCTTCAGGTGAGGAATCCAGAGGTGACCGTAGTTGGTCTATGTTGGGTTTTGAGATCGTAGATCCTCTTTATGAAACGAGGTTTTCTTCTTTGTTTAGCCAAATTGCGATGAAGAATCAGGTGTGTTATCTTCTCACGAAGGTTTAGCTGTTCACAACATCCTTGTGTGTACAATTTAACAAAATTAGGAGTTTTTGCTTTTGTTTTCCGACTAATTAAAATTTTTCAATACTTTTTAAACATAGATAATGTGTAGAAGTTGTATAAGCTTATTATTATTAAGGTTATTGATTTTAAAATAGTTTTGTGCAGAAACTAATTACATTTTGTAGTACGGTTTTTCTTAGACCGTATTTTAACATAAGAAAGCCCTTAATTTAAAATAAATTTCTTTATTGAGGTCGAAAAGGAAAAAAAATGCTTTTTCCATAAGTTTACTGAGAAAAATAATGGAATTGGAGATAACGAAGACATGGATAAGTAAAATTTGCAAAATACTAATGATTTTTACCCTTCTTGAAGACTATAAAGTTTACAATTCCATCTATTTAGCAGTTAGCAATTATGTTGTTATAATTAAATGCAAAGAATCACTAAGGAAAAGCGAAATAATTGCTAAACATTTGTCTTTGCAGTTTTCGATACTCTAAATTTTAAATCATTTTTTTCATTTTTGAATTTTCTCGTTATTCGGGTTCTTAGTTTTCCTTCAAAGAAAAAAAATTAACTTTTATCTTAATAATTTTGTAATTTTTCCAATTTTGATATTTATTTATTTATTTAAATCAGTGAACGGGCCAAGCCCTTTTGTACAAAAAAGTCTTATTAACTAAAGATAATACTAAAATCTAAGTAAGATAAATTCGAAAAGTTGGTACCGCCGCGGCTATCGATCGTGTTACGTACCAAAGTTCTGAACTGATACGCTGATGTGTTGAAAAAGTCAAGCTGGTTGTTACGGTTATTTATAAAAGAGTTGGCCTCAGAACAAATTCTGGAAATCACGGAATTCGCTCCGTAGTTCGTACGGTGTTTAGAGACGTAGAATAAAGGCTTCTTGTTACGGAGAGACTTAGCTGGTGCTACAAACTTGATTTCTGACAAAATCGCAGAACATTGAATTGCCGAAAATATTAGTAGTTAGTAATTTTAATTAAAATTGTTTATTTTCATGCTTACAGGGAAGAGAGATCTGCCCAGGAATAATACATCACTTTTATTTGCATCAATGGGTTTCAATTTCTTCCCCTTTGGTTTATTTTTTATTTTTTTTTTTGAATAAGTTAAGAGGTATTATGCTGTTAGAAGAAAACTTGAAAATTATAAAATAGATTTAAGCTATTAGCATTTTTTTATGTTCGTAATAAGCAAAGGCAGTTAAATTAGAAGCAGAGTAGTTAGTGCGAGTGCAATTTGTTTTGAAACAAGGTTTTGAAATCTTTAATGAAGTAACTAAATTCTTGCGAGTGTTGATACAAGTTTTTTCTCTCTTTCTTTATCTTAAAAAAAGCCAGAGTACAAAATAATCAAAATAATATATATATATATATATATATATCGGTTGGGGAGTCACTATTAATTATGTAAGGGTCATTTTGAAATTTTTAGATACCCTCCGCCCTTAAAATCCTTACATAATTAATTGATGGTCATTATCCTAATAGGGTCATTGTGCAGTGGACTCATTATCTTCCAGATAGGTCTTCCTTAAAAAATGATATGAACAACGTTTAATTGATTAAGAATAAAAATTTTGAATTTGATTGGATTCTTGATATTGGATAGCCAGTTAGATATATTGTGGAACCATCAGAACGCATTATCGTGTATACACTTACGCATACCTTAAGTTCTCTTCTCTGCGTTTATTTGTCGTATCCAGGATTTTTCTGGGTCCATAACATCGTTTGTTGAATTTAATTTTATGGGATTCTGTGTGTTTCTTAATTATTTCCTTATGGTTGCCAGCAAGATTTTTAAGAGTTATTGAAAAAGCTTTTGGCCGTATTTTTAAGGATGTATCTAAATTTTGTCCATAACATAAGGTAATAATTAGGTAATCCTCATAAAATATTTCAGACAGGATTTTGGTAAAACGGGTAGCAGTTATACCCTCTAAATAACTTCCTATCAAAGAAATTCGTAATGTATTAATTTGTTCTTGATTAAGCAATCGATGTAAGTTTTTAAGAGTAAAATTAAAATTTTCTTCTCTTATTCTGTCATTGTGTTTCTCTTTTACTATTATAGTGAAAATTTAATCTCTTCCGCGAGAAGTGATTAAAATTTGCCCTAATTTTTGATGCTGAAATTTTCTTTCTTCCGCGTCGACTATGCCTAGATCTAATAGTAATTTGTCTATTGGGGATAAAAATTAGCAAATAGCTGTTGAAAAGTAAATATAGTTGTCTCTTTTATATGTTAGATTTTCTTCGCAGCTCTGGATTAATACATTACGCGAATATTGTCCTCCAATTTTGCGATCGAGATCTATATCGCGAGCGACATCCATAGTTTTATAATCATTGGTGTGGTGAAGGGAGTCGGGTGGCGGAAGGATAGCCGTTTGAGATTCGTTTTCCTGCATCTTTTTCTCTACTTGCGTGGCAGGAGTTACTGGGTCGATTTCGTCTGTTTTTCCTTCGTCGAAAATATTTACAAAAATTGGAACATAATCTACTGTAGAAGTAATTTTGGACGTAAAAGAAGTTTGTACTAGATTTTGTTCCGTTAAAATTTTACAGGATTCAAATTCTTTAGCTCAACGAGGATATTCTTGTTTTACAATATCACTGTCTTTTTGGATAATATTTTCTGTTTGGGATTTAATTTTTTTAGTAGTAGTATTATCGCTAGTAGAGGGTTGTTCTAATTATCTTTTGGAAGAGCGAGTCAACATAAGTATTCTTGAGTCCATTAATTCTTTGTCGATAAAAGGTATTGGTTTAATCGGATCTGATTGGGTTACAATGCTGTTATGCCAAAACGATATTAGAGCCCTTTCTTGCCTAAGATAAACTTTACCTAATATTCCGTCAGTTGTAATAGGAAAATTGGAGGAAACGACGTGAAATTTGACTGGTGTTTTTTGAATTGTTAAGGTTGTTTTTCCTAATGTATTGGGGTAAGTCCCTGTAATTCCTGCAAATTTTAAAGTTTCTTCAGGATCTTCAAGTAACCCTAGGCTTAATTTATTAAATTTTATCAAATTTACATTTATTCCGGTATTAATTAAAAATGTGAACTGATCATTTCTTAACTCTGGAGCTGAAATTTCTATTATTGGGGACTTCGGTATTTTGCTGTTCTTGTATCTTGGGAGACGATAAAATGCTGATTTGACGCACTCATTTCACATCGCTCGTCGTCGCGTCGTTGCGTCGAGAGTTGTTGTAGTTTAAACCTTTGCTTTGGTAAAAAGGTTCAGGGGATTAAGAACGTGGAGGAGGGGAAAGGGTTAGGACTTGGGTAATTGGGAAAGGGTTAGGACTTGGGTAATTATAAGAATAAGGGTACTGATAGGGCGAAAATTGTGGTTGTTGAGGAGGGAAATAAGTATTCATATTTTGTAGATTACTTAAAAGGGGTTGCTGGATATTAGTTTGGGAGTTGAAATTTGGACTGATGGAGCTATAAGGGTTTTGTGTCCTATCACGTAGAGGTGGTCAATTATTTTGAATGCCCTGTGTTGAAACTCGGTATTTGTTGGTTCCGTTCAGTTGTTGTTCCCTTTCTCGTGTTTTAACACGCAACGCTGTTCTTAGGGCGTCCTGTAAGTTCTGTGGATCTCGAACATCCACACTGGTAGACATCTCATCTGACAAACCTCTTATAAAAGCTTCCAGAGCACAGTCTTTCAAAGACGACGTCATATTGGTTGCTTGTTGTCCGTATTTTTCTTCCAAAGCTGCTTCAACACCTGAGTAAAGAAGTAACAGCCTGTCGTAAAATTCATTTACCCCTTTCCCCTTTCCTCATTCTGATTGAGGCTATTTCCTGTAAATACCAAGGGTAAGGTTTCTTGGACAAAAACCGTTCTTTTTAGATGAGAAATTAATTCCTTTAGGGTGTTTATCTCTATTTTCCGAATGCTGTCACGGGCGGCTCCCTTTAGTCGTCCTAAAACTGCCTTCACATATTTTCTCTGGCATCCAGTGGGGACCATTGTAAATATCTTGGATAAAATCGTGGTCACGCATATTCTTACCGTCAAAATATTGGACGTGTAGTATGCCCTGTTGGTGACCATCTCTATTGTGTCATTGTGATCAATTCCGGTTCCCATGGTTTATTCAGGGTCGTCATCATGATTTTGGCTGAGTGGACGATTTACGCTTCCACTTGAGTTGGTTTGTGAAATTTCAGATGTCTTATTTCTTCTCGCCCTTTCTTCTTCTTCTTCTTTCTGACGTCTTTTAAATTCCAATTCTTCCGAAGACATACTCATTTTAATAATTTTCATTCCTAAAGTGTACAGAAAAAATAAAATAATAATGAGCATTATTTAATTTTGTTCCGGGTATTGAATCGTCCACAGATGCCTATCGCTAGGGAATGTGTCAAGGTCGGCTATATGTAGGTCGGGCAATACATAAGATAATCATATGTTTCTCTTAAAGTAGAGCTATTTGAATACTTAATTTTTATTCATAATAATTGAGTGCTAAGTTGATACACGGTCTGTAAAATGATATTGACTGAAAAATTGCTAAAACGATTAAATATATTTTGGAAATTTCAAGTATCGAGAATAGTTAATAAAAAGTTTTTATTTGCTCAAGTTACTGTTGTTTGGATTCTTATAAAACGCTGATTTATAGAGGAATTCCTATATGATATTGTGTGAGCTTATTTCCGGAATCCAAACTATGGATTTATAAAATCTTATAGATTTAAAACAATACAAATGTTCTAAATTCAAATCGTAACTCATAAAGGTTTGGTTGCTAGTAAATACAAAAAATAATTTTAATTTAAATATTATACCGGAAATAGAAATAGCAAAAATAGTTGAATGAGATATTTTTAAAAGTCGACTAACGATAGTCGTTAATAAATATGTGGGTTTAATTCTTTCGAGTCTTGTCTTCTTTTTTCGGACTGTTCGGGCGATATTTGTGACACGTAAAAATTGTATGAGCACGAAGATAACAATGTTCACAACAATTCTCCCACTTGTAAAGTTTTATCCTAGGTTTAACGGGTTCTTGAGTTTGGAGATGGACTATAAAGGTTACAGTTGAATTTTTCGTTTTCTCTTCGCTAAAATAGTAAACTATTTCTAGAGCCTTAAGTATTTTCCTAGCTGTACAATGCTCAGCTGATTTTAATTTCGTATTAGCGATACTTAATTCCTGAAATAATAATTATATCTCTTAAAATCCTCGTCTACGAACCTTACGTAAAACGTTCTTTCGTGGGACGGACTTGTCGTATAGTATAATGTATAAACTGGCTTTGATAAATCGTATTCGGCTATTCTTTAAATTAATTCTTTAAATGGTCCCTTCAGAAATTTTAAGGTATCAAGATTCGTGAAAAAAAAGTTTTGTAGGTTTATATTCCAAGGTTTATATTCCTCAAGGTTGTTGTAGTTGTAAATGGATTTTGGCACAATAGGGGTTTGATTTGCGCGTTATTTGCTTATGTTATTGTTCGAGTTTTTAGAAAATTATAAAACGCTGAAATTAGGAATTTCTATAAAATGTTAAAAAATAATTACTTTAATTTTAGAAAAATTTCGACAGTTTCAGTACCAAAAATTGTCTAAACTTAGCGATATTGTGCTTAAACATTTGGTGTTTTGTTTTCTGGATTTGAACTATTATTGTCAAAAAAATTTTGTTTAAAAAAAACAGTTCCAAAATTGTTAAAGTAAATATTATTAGGATCACTTGTGAATTTTCCTAAGTTGGATAAATGGCTTATAAAATTTCACTAGAAGGCGGTTCAAGTGCAAGTTGTCGGTATTGCGGAGACACCTATTTTGTCTGTGTAGAAAGTTTAAAGAAAGATTCCTACGTGAATATTGTCTGAGTATTTTTAGAGTCCAGTCTGTGGACTTGTAAGTTTTATAGATTTAATACAATAAACATTTCCTAAGTCCAAATAATAACATGTAAAAATTTTGATTATGAGTTAGGAAAAAAATTTTAGGTTCAAAAGTAACACTTGAAGTATTGTGATTGCTGAGTTTTAATATATGATGATAGCTGTGAATTTTCCAAGTCGGATAAATGACTAAAAAAAATTCAGCTAAAGGCGATGCAAGTGTAGCGAAATCTTTCTGTCCTAATTGAGGACTTAAATTAAATTGGATACTTTATTTTTGTTATTAATAGATTCCAAATCCTGTAAAATATAAAATTTGATAAATCGCATTTAATGCTAGAAGATCTGGTGATTTTTGTTCAATAAAATCGTCAGAGCTAAATGTTTTAAAGAGATACTTGTTAGGATTGTTATCAAGAGTAATATCGATTTTATTGAGTTTTTCAATTTTTGGAAATCTTCGTAGCCCTTTTTCGTTATTTTTAAGCCTTATAATTTTTGTACTGGTAGGCTGATTTATTGTTTTGGGATTGCTTGCTCCTTCAACAAAATTTGAATTTTCATCTAATTCTTTTGAATTGTGTGCAAACTTCACTGGGTCAGCTTTCAAAGGCGGATCTATTCCAGTTGGTGAAGGAAGTAGGGAAAGGTCTAAATTTCGGATATAAAAATCACAATTAGGTTGATATATTTTTGAGTGTGTTTTCTGAGGGACACGAACTTTGGAAAATTTCTTGTTATTTAACATTAGGTGTAAAAGAAAGAAATAGTTTATTGATTCCTTTATTTCTTATTCAAAGCGGATTATTAATCTATGACTACGTGCCAGTTTTACTAAACACGAGTTTTTACTCGTATGTAATCACAAGGTTTAAATACGAATAGAATCCGTCAAAAATTGCGAAAGGATAGGAATATTTTATCTGACTTATTACTCTTGCTGTTGATTACCGTCACCCGCTCTTACGCGTTTCACTAGTTATCACAACAAAAAGGCTCCTATTAACTCTTAAAAGAAAATCTGATGAGGTAAAGAGAGCTTGAATAAGTTTTGGTTTCCTCTTCTGATGGTTTATTTAAAAACCAAAGTACGTCCCCAATGTTCAAATAAAAAATGGTGCCTTAACAAATAACGTGATGTCAGTTTTACTAACACCAGTTGCACAACCTTGAACAGACTAAATGTTAGGTTTAATCGCACAATCGCAATCGAATTGAAACTAGAGGAATCATTAAATTATTTCCTTCACAATAATTAATTTGAACTTTATTTTTAATTGAACTTTATTAATTGAACTTTATTAATTAGCCCATGTGTTTAATAATTTATTTTATTGAGTTACAATCAGTTTGATTTCTACGCTTTGCTTCTAATAAATTCTCAGCTTTATTTAATAATATTTCAAAATAATTAGGGAATTCCAAAAAAAGGGTTTTCAGGTTTTTCTTAGGGTTCAAGTATATCAGGACTTCCATTTGAAAAATTAGAACAAGAAGGCTGGTTAATGGGATCTACAGGTGATTCGGCCTAATCTCCTAAAAGTTGATCAGAAAATAACTCGAGCTGTCTGCGAGCGACGGCTCGTTCAATCCTATCTTAGAGCCTTTTGTCCACCACGTGATCGTTTTTTTAATTTTTGAACTACTTTCTTTTCCCTAGGTTCAGGGAACAGCATGAAAATGGTATTCTAATTACAATTGAAATCTTTGAAAAATGTTCGGAATGGTTTATATATATCTTTCTTCTGATTATGTACAAATATTCAATCATTAAGCTTACTAGACTCAATCAGAAAATCTGTCTCCCCAAAGTGCCACTACGGCTTTGGTTCAATCAGCATCCGATCATTAAGTCTTTCAAACTCAATTAAAAACCCGTCAAACCAAAGTGCCTATTAACTTAACTTAACTTAACGTTTTCCTCGGTGGGAAACTCTACCTCGGTGAAAACGCCTTTAATTACCGTTTTTCAATACTATGTAAAGTAGCCGTGTTTGAATGAAACGAATGACGGGACTTCTGTGTTCTGAGAACTTAAGCGAGTTTACTTAACTGTTCAAAACGAAGAGAGAGACGCTTCTGCTGGCGACTCACGGGTTTTTATAGCCGAAATTTGAGGTCAGCAGGAGTGGGAATGATGGGGAGTCGGAGACGTGAATTTTAGTGGAGTTTATTTCGTAGGAGCAGGGGATGGGTGTTTCGTTCATTGGCTAAAAGGTCTGGGAGGTAGGCGTCTTTCAAATTTATGTTGGAAATAGTATATTGAATGGGGAGATTGAAAAAGGTGATGGACGGCAATGAAGGGTGGGAAATGATATAGATGTGGATGTTAGAAGAAATAGGAATTATATAAAAGTAGGGAATGTGTTATTGTTTCATTAGCTGAAAGTAAATACTAAAAGATCAATTTCTATTGGATTGGGAAGTGTGGTGTTTCACTTGGGAGACAGAATTTAGTGATGGGAACCACGATGAAGATGCGCATTTTTCAAGAGTAGGGAATAGTATGAGTACTTATTAGGTTTATAGATTTAGAAGGAACAGAGTGTGGAGTACTGTACGGAAAAATGGTAATATGTGATTAAATGGTGGGAAATCATATTTGTGTGTATGATAGAGGGAAACGACCTCTTGTTTGCTATGTATGTGTGTAGCCGTGCATATGCAATGTGTGCGTATAATGCGTTCACATGTACATTGCGATGTGCCTGCTAAACGACTCCGCAGAAGCGACCTTAAATAAATCAATGTAAAATAATTAACTATTTTTCCTTTTGGAGAAACAATTTATTTAGATGGACCTTTGGAGAGATTTTGCTCGTGACTCTTGGTCCCTGATAAAATCTCCAAATCGCATTGATCGTTCTTAAGATAAATTATTATTTTCTTAATATTCTCAGAACTCGTGGTAACAGATAACTTCGGAATGCATTGCGATTGCATGGAGGCGCTAGAACCGACGCAATTGTGGTTTACTGGGTCAGTATCTCAGGTTCTTTATGATAAACGTACTAGGTTAAATGAAAAAGGCAGTTTAAAAATAGTACGAACGTAATATTGATATGATACTTTGTTATAAGAGAATAATTTCCTTTTTTTTAACAAATTAAATAAACAAATTCATTGTTTTGACATTTTTCAACATATAGATTTCGTTTCTTCTGAGAAATAAATTCTTAATGTCTTGCTAGTAGCTGCCTATAGTTATCTTTTAATTTTAATAAACAATTAGTAATTGTTGTTAGACAATGTAATAAACGAATGCTTAATTTGGCCCTGTTTTAGTAGATAAATTTAGTTTCCTTAACATAATCATTTAAATGCGTATAATCAATGGGCACTTACTGTGATATTTTGCTGTTAGACAACAATTCATAATTTTTAAACAAATTTAATAAACGAATTACTCTGAGGCCGTTTTTTAATGAAAACACTATATTGTTTTTTATGAAATCGACTACAATTTTTAAGCAAGGTCTCTCTGTTATGATACTGTATTATCAGGCAGGACATGTTAGGACCCTATACTTCAATATCCGGATTTCGAAAAACCTTTTAGTTTGACCACAGATGCTTTAGAAGATGCGGTAGAAGCTGTGCTAACTCAAGAAAAGGATGGAACAGATTTACCTCTGTCATACTATTCCAGAGTTTTCAACAGTACGGAATGCAATTACACAGAAACCTAACGGGAATGTTTAACCGTGATATATGCTCGTGAAAACTTCCGTCCACACCTCTACGGTAGAAAATTTCTTCATTCTTGTGGTCATGAGCCATTGCGGTGGATAAATGCTGCTAAGGTACCTGTTGGTTGGCTCTCGAAATGGTTACTCAAACTTCAGGAGTACGACTATGAGTTTGAATGTAAACCAGGCAAAATCAACAGATGGTTACCAGCATTGTCAGTTAACCCTGCAACCCCGAAACCAAACTTTGATTGTAGCTAGAGAAACATTTTCGATGAAGACTACGGAACAGAAACTAAAGTTTTAGAAAATAATTCAGAACCGTGTCTAGCTACAGAGAATTTTCCTGTTCATATTCGGTCTTTTCCTTTAAGCCTCAAAGATCAAGCAGCAAAGCAAGCAGCTAGGGAGGGAATTAAACAAAGTCTTCCGCCGAGAAGGAATAGAGCACCCTGTGATCCAACGGCGACAGTTACGTGTTCCTCAAGAGAAAAGAAAGCTACTACAAGTTTAGTGATAAGAACTTCGACCCCGGTAAGTACCTGTTCAGACAAAGTAGGTCTTTCTAAGATCCAATCCACTCTCAACCTACCCATAGAAACCCAACCCGCGAAAGAGAAAGGGCTGGATCCACAGGAGCCACTAGCTCTGAGGTCCTTGGCAACGCTATAGATCCGGATGATATTTTGGTATATGCCAGCCCTCCTTCTGGTACAAACAAAAGCGATAGCTCGGGCGATGAGCAGGAACGACAAGGTCTGGATGCTGGCTTCATAACCGATGGAAGAAAATCTATTAATAGATTTGACGAAACGGTGGGTCCTGTCGACCAAGGTGCCTGGTATCCCAATACCCGAGTTATTTAGACTTAGCCTACGATCAGGCTCCTTCTGAACCGGAATCGCCAGAGGAGGAGGAAGAAGGCGTAAATGTAACATTAGAACGCATAACGAGAGAATTGAGGGAAATAAGTAGCCTTCTCGAACAGCGCGAAAACGCTGATTCACAAGTAGAACTACAAGTGAAAGAACTTCCTCTCTCTGAATCGGTAGCAGAACCGATCATCCGACAGCCCAAATATCTCACCCATGTAACTGAAGAACACGACACTGAAGCAGACAGCGCAGAACAGCCCACAAAAATAGCCGAAGAATCTGTCCTCACACCCCTGCCAAAAAGAGGAGTAACCTTTGTAACTCCCTTGCCTAAATATGGTTCCTCGGCACGTTCCACCCTTATACGACCACCGTGAATCAGCCTACGGCTATCATGGAGAAAATAACTGGAAGCGAGGCGGCTACAAGTGAGAGAGGCCGAGGAGCCTCCGCCACCGCCAGTCCCTGTTGTTTCCGTTCCTCCTAAGAATTCGTTCACCAAAACTAACCCCACTATACAGACTCACGTTCATGCGAGACCTAGAACTAGTGTTAGGCGAGGATAACCCTAAATTACGCGAGATACTCGATTTAATATAGCGTACTATAGTACTGGAAAGCTGTGGAGAGCCCTTGACCTACACGAATGATAACCTCGATCACTTTATCTCAGCGGATTGTGAACCAGTTACAACCAATTCTGAGTTGCTTATCGCCATTGGAGGTATCAACCTCAATGAGTTACGAGATAAGAAACCTAAAAAAGGTCAGGTTCTAGCAACACGGCGAGGAAAGCATAATGTGTGTAGGTGTGTAGTGTTAAAGTTCAACCACTTCCAGCCTCTGTTAGTTACCGATTTAGACCAAAGCCTTAAAAACCTTTCAACAGCTTTAAAATAGGACAAGGTCAAACACTTTCGGAAAGCGCGATATTCCGATTTCCGTGACGACCTCCCACGAAATATTTTTTACGGATTTACTAAAAAACATATTTAAAGATAGTAACATAAAAGTCATTGTCTGTTTTGGCCGAATCTTGGTCCCCGTGGAAACCATCAGACCAAAGATAATCAAAGAATGCCACAGTAGTACGGTGGGCGGACATAATCCGAATGTGTCCTAGTTGCGTGGAAGAAAAGCTTAGACGCGCGCGAACACGCGAGCCAATGTTAATTATCGATACACCCCTGGATACTTTTGATAAAGTCACCCTTGACACAGTAGGAATTTTACCAGCTACCCCCAACGAAAATAAGCACATACCAACGATGCAGGACCACCTTAGTAAATATTGTATCGCTGTAGCGATTCCCGATATTAGTGCAACAACGATCGCACACGCAGTAGCTACACAGTTATTTACAATTTACGGTGCGCTCTAAGGTATTTTAACTGATAGGGGCAAATCATTCATTAGCAGACTCTTACGCAAACTCTTAAAGATTTTTAATGAAACGCAGGTGACTACTTCCGGGTATAGGCCACAAACTAACGGCGCTTTAAAAAGAAGTCATATCATTTTGATAGAGTACATAAAAATCTACGTGAACAAATACGGCGACTGGGATCGACTTCTCCCATTTGCGATATTTGCGTATAACACTTCGACCCATGACGCAACCAACTTCACTCCCTACGAAATAGTTTTCGGTCGGATAGCGAGAACACCATCTTTTTTCCCGGATGAGAGGAAACTCGAGACCTATGGGTCATATTTTAGGGAGCTGATCACGCGTTTGTACAGAATAAGGCAAATAGCAGCTAAAAATTTAATTACCGCGAAAACCCGATCCAAGATCGGGTATGATCGCAAAGCCAGACCCCTATAACCAAAATTAGGCGATTTCGTGAAAATTCAAACCGAAGTAAGGCTAAGTAAACTAGATGCATACTACGAAGGTATGTACAAAGTTGTAAGATTCTCGCAAAATAACAATGTCCTTTTAGAAGCGGAAGACGGTACACGAATCACAAAACATGTAAAAAACTAAAATTAGCTTATATGTGACTAGAAAACCCGATTACTGTTTCGTAGGACGGATTCCTGGTCAATCAGGATGAATACGTGCATGTCTATACCGACAGATCTTGTCTTCGAAATGGTAAAGAAACCGCGAATGCTCCAATAGGGATTTGGTTCGGGGAAAACCATCCCCTAAATGTTTCAAAAAGAGCTGTGGGTAGACAGACGAATAATTCTGCTGAGATAGAAGCAGTCATTGTAGCTGTCAACCAGGCTATGGGGGCCGGTATCGAGAAATTGACAATCCATAGTGATTCTCAATTTCTCATTAGCGGATATACCCAATAGTTGCCTAAATGGGAAGCCAACAATTGGAAGGGGTTTAATAACCAACCTATCAAAAATAAATGAGAATTTGAGAGAATGGGAAACGCCCTTCAATTTTTGGATGTTCGCTGGTGTTATGCGTCTGCTCACAAGAGTTGCTACGGCAATGAAAAAGCCGATGAACTGACTCGAGCCGAGGCTCTACTTCAGAGTCAAGCTAAGGTCCAACCTCAGTAGTGGAAAGAGTCTCATACGTCTCTTTTTAGGTTAACTGATGATAATACTGACGATATGGATTATCTTGGGAGGGCTACATCTCCTATGAACCGGCGCAACATGTCAGGAGAGGCCTGACATCCCATTTACTCAGAGCATGGGGCTCTAATACGAGAGGTTAGAACCACTACAGCACGATTCCATAGATGCCATAGATTGCTGTCTACAGGCCAGGCAGTTCATATGCCACGACCACCTAGTTTATCCGAAACTATCTAGGAAAGTAGAGATGGCAGAGCACTTGGGGAGCGAGATTTCAAACGCCATCAACGAGCTACTTCAGCATACTCAGTCATACTCTGCACCTAAGTTACTGCAAAACTTCCGTCGACAACGCAGAACGGTACCTTGGTTTGTAGTCCGGGAGCCAGCCACAATTCTATGGACGTCATTTTACTACTCACGAAAATTTCAGAATTATCAGTTTTAATATTCAACAGTACGAAACTCGTTGACTGGCTAATAGCAGTTGGTGCGTTTTGCAACAATTTATTGTCAAACAGGTCAAAAATTCGATTAAAAAACCGTCATTTTACTACTCGTGAAACCCATTGGGAATGATTGTTTAGGTGCTGTCAACTAACAATAAACTTGACTGGCAGCTCCTCGGTGGTGCCAAAGTTGACTGGCAGGCTGTCAAACATGTCAAAAATTCGATTAAAAAAAACGTCATTTTACTACTCGTGGAATCCATTGGTAATGATTGTTTAGGTGCTGACAACTAACAGAAAATTTGACTGGCAGCTCCTCGGTGGTGCCAAAGTTGACTGGCAGGCTGTCAAACATGTCAGAAATTCGATTAAAAAAACGTCATTTTACTACTCTTGAAACTTTATGGGGACGATTCTTTAGGTGCTGAAAAATAAGAAAAAATTTGACTGGCAGCTCCTCAGTAGTGCCAAAGTTGACTGGCAAGCTGTCAAACATGTCAAAAATTCGAGTAAAAAACGTCATTTTACTACTCGTGAAACCCATTGGGAATGATTCTTTAGGTGCTAAAAAGTAAGAAAAAAATTGACTGGCTGCTCCTCGGTGGTGCCAAAGTTGACTGGCAGACTATCAAACATGTCAAAAATTCGATTAAAAAAACGTTATTTTACTACTCGTGAAACCCATTGGGAATGATTGTTTAGGTGCTGACAACTAACAATATATTTGACTGGCAGTTCTCGGTGGTGCCAAAGTTGACTGGCAGTCTGTCAAATATGTAAAAAATGACAAAAATAAAATTAAAAAGGTCATTTTAGTTCTCTTGAAACCTTCTGGGAACGATTCTTAACGTGCTGAAAGCTAAGAAAAAATTTGACTGGCATCTCCTCAGTGGTGCCAAAGTTGATTGTTAGGCGGTCAAATATATAAAAAATGATAGGATAAAAAGCTAGTCAAACATGACTAGCTGGAGGTTAAACTTTAGGTGCTAGAAGGTGAAAGGAGAATTGACTGGCTAATTGTGGATGGTGTCAAACATGACTAACTAGAGGTTAAACTTTAAAAAATTAGAAATGAGATGTTTGTAAATGTAATATGAAAGTATGACAACATTTTATTGCTTACATTTAGTTAAAAATATTCATATATATATATATATATATATCTATATATATATATATATCATATATCTAGACTATGTAAGTTGGAGAA
>JBAGKK010220698.1:0-21902 GCA_037177015.1 Euceroptres primus | reverse complement strand
AATCCCCTCCCCTACGCAAGAGGAGATTCTTTTGTCGGGGCCTTATCAGATACAGGTAGATTTGTCATACCGAAGTGAGGCAAGGTATTGCTGACTAGAGCCTGGTAGAGCCCCTGTCATTTTTTTCTAACTGTTAATTGCCCACTATAGCCTGATAGTGCCCCTGCTAGTATTTTTTAGTCTAGAAATTCTAGACATCAAAATCGAGCGTTAAATAGGCAAAGATGGGGAAATTTCTACTCGGGATCTAGATCATTAATGTATAAATTATTCGTGTCCCTAAGTGACTTAGTGCTTTATAGTGCAGGGGAATACCCATAAAAGATGCCACTAAAAGAGAGATTCGTAGCTCAAAACACTTAGAAACTCGGAGCAAATAGTCTACCAGAGTCGTTCTAAAGTCGTTTTACCCTTGGTAATGGAGAGAATCGAAGAAGTAATTTGGAGTAAGAGCTTGCGATTATCGTGCGTAATGGCTCGATTAACTTCCGACCGAAAATCCCTCTTCTGCTTACCTGTAAATTCTCACGCTCGTTGGATCCTCCAAAGGTTCGATGAGGGTTTTTTTCACGAAATAAGCTACCTTCTATCAAAACGACCAGAAACTAAATTGGTATCCCACGTTTTTTCAGCCAAGAACTAAGTATGTTACAAATAGAAAGATAAATATTTACGAAAATGTAGTTGAGAATAAATTCTGATCTACATGTGATTCATCTAGTTAAAGGGAGTTAAAGTAAGTTAAAGGGAGTTAAAAAATGTGTGAGAAAGTCTGGCGGTAAATGGGGGAAAGAAATTTCGCACTGTCTGAATTTATGGGTAAAAGGATGAATTAGGATCAAATAACGTTAATTACCCGGCGGTAACTTTGGTTGGTGAATGCTCGTCGTTAATTTCAAGGCGGCGATCGATCCTCCACCAATGAAAGGGACGACGTGGATAAATAGCGCAATTTTTCGACGAATCATTCCGCGAGGCAGCGATCGCTGAATCTACGAGGGCGGAGTAATTGGCGCGTATTCTCTAACGGAGTTGAGTTCGTCAAATGAGCCCCGGGTTGGCTTGTCGAGTAACGAGGTGATGGCTAGGAGGAAGGTTGAATGCATTCGAAACGGCTGTCAGACACCAGCTTGGAAAGATAGATTGATGAGAACTGCACTCGCGTGCCGCCGAGCTGGGCTTGTTTCCGCTTCCCCTTTCACTAATGCGGGACGATCATAGAGAATTAAAGTGCCAGTCTTAAGTTCCAACTCCAAGGAAAAGATCGATTTATCTCTTTTTTGATCCTCACTCCGTTTCTACCAGTTCCCTTTACCTACTTCTGTCCAAACATAAATTATTCAAATTTATCTGAATATTATTTTACAGTAGGGTAATAGAAAGCTATTAAATGCATAAAAGTTTTGATTTGAAATATTAAGACCACACTGTTAGAAATGTTCGTAAATTTCCGGAACTGTTATTATTAATATGAGAATGTGGTGTATGTTTTTGAAAGGAAGTGATAAAAGTTTTCGTGTCGGTGCGATCTAACCTATTAGACACGTCAATAAATAAATTTATTTCTGTTAAGTTTATGAGTTTGGAAAGTGGAATTTGGTATATTTGTGCTCGATTAGAGTTGCTTAATCAAATTATTTTATCAAAGCGAAGAATATTTGAAAAAAATTTTTCTCGTTTGTTTTTCGAACGAAACTTCAACCACATTAAAATTTAAGATACTTTTTAGAAACCGTATCTGAAAATTACCCAATTGTAACTGAAATTTATTAAACTGTAACTGAATTTTCTCGAATTTATCCTAAATTTCAGTTATGTCAATTGAATTTTCCTAAATTTATCTCAATTTACAAAATTGTAACTGAAATTTACCAATTTGTAACTAAGTTTTCAGTTACATGTAACTGCATAAAGCTTCAGTTACCTGAACGTAAAATTTTTTCTGTTACAGTTTCGGATTTTTAAGTTATAAGTTTCAGAATTTTCAGTGTCAAGTTTCACGATTTTCAGTTACAAGTATCATAAAATTACTAAAATGAATTTTCAGTTACATACAATTGAATTTTCCTAAACCTTTCTCAAATTTGTGAAATTGTAACTGAAATTTACCAAACTGTAACTGAAACTTCAGAAACAGCAACTGCATAAATCTTCAGTCTCATGTCTCTGAAAATTTCCATGGAAATTTCTAACATTGTATGTACTTGTTTTTACTTTTGATCACTTTTTTTTAGAAGAGATCATTTTTAATCACTTTTTCTGAATTTGGTCACTTTTTTCTCTTTTTAAAAAATTTTGGTCATTTTTCTCACTTTTTTCGTTGAAAATAGAAATAATTTTTTATAAATTTCGTTCGCCGATGTCACTTATTGCCATGTTAAAATGTAACTATTTGTTACATTTTAAAAGTTTGTAATTCGAAAATCCTCCAAAATTTACAAAAGACTCTCAACATTTCCTAAATTCTTATAAAATCTTCAAAGATTATTTGAAATCCCTTCAAATTCTTCAGAAAATTCTTCAGAAAATTCCTCACGGTCTCATAGCCTTCTAAAATCCTTCAGACTCTTTCAAGATCTTCCAAATTCTTCTCATGTCTTGCATAGTTTTCAAAAATTTTTCGAATCTCTTAGAGTTCTTTAGAATTTCAGACTGAACCATAATCTTTCATCCTTCTAGAATTTTCTAAAGTATTCCAGAATTCTCCAGAATCTTTTAGAATCCTCTAAAATCTACGAAAGACTTCCGAAATTTTTACAAATCTTTTGGAATCTTCAAAATGTATCTGAAATCTCTCAAAATTCTCCAAAATATTCGAGACTGTTCCAGAATCTTCTTGAATCCTCAAAAATATTCTGAACTTTAGAATTTCAATAATTCAGCAGAATCATTTAGAATACTCTAAAATCTACAAAAGACTCGCATAATCTTGAAGAATTCTTCTAGACTGTTTTCAGAATCTTTCTAAAGTTCTATAGACTTTTTGAAAATCTAGATAAAATCTGCAAGAGACTAAAAGATTTGAGAAGTTTATGGCAGAATTCAAACGATTTTTGAGGATTCTAAAAGATTTTGAAACAGGGTAGAATATTTGTGAAAATTAGAATAAATTTTGGGGTATATTCGAAAATTTCAGAAGATTTTAGCACTATAAAAAAAGTTCTATTTCAAGGCTAGATATCGGTATTAAAATAGGACACCTCTAGAATAGTCCCTCATTTATTTTAATCTCACTTTAGGCCTAAATTGGAAATATATTTATGGGTTGTTTTGCAGTGAAATTAACAGCATGAAGTTATCCCAATGTAAGCAATACAGCTCGAATCTAAATTGATACCTATAAAAAAAGAGGACCAAATATAAAAGAAACCCAACATTTTTACAGTGAGAGCACTAAAAAATTCTGAATATCTCTTTAAGAGTTCAGAAAATCCTGGAAGATTTTTCTAGAAGGTCCTAGAAAATGCTTGAGCCCAGGTGGAAAAATTCTATAGAATTTTCACAAGAATTCTAGTCCAATTTATATAGAGTCCTTACAAGAATTCTAGTCCAATTTCTATGGAATCCTCACAAGAATTTGACAATACAGAAATTCTATATAAAATTCTATAGAAATTGGACTAGAATTCTTGTAGAGTTCCTGTGAAATCTCTGTAGAAATTTGAGTAGAATTCTTGTGAGGATTCTATACAATACATTCTACATAAATTCTATAGAATTTTTCCTCCAGGGAGGATTTTAGAAGACTTTGGAAGAATTAAGAAGCCTCCGGAAGATTCTCAAAAATTCAAAAAAATCTAGAAGATTCTAAAAGATTTTGAAGGATTTTAGAAGATTGAAAGAACCTACAAATATTTGAAAAATTTAAAATAGGTATTCTAGTCGATTCTAAAAGGTTGTTGATAGAGGATTTCATGAAAGCTTTTATAAAATTTTAAAGAGTTCCAAAGATTTTGACAGGTTAGAAATTTGTGGAGTATTTTTTAGATTTTAGACAGGGATCGGAAGATTTTTGAGGATATTTTGTAAGATCTAGAGAATTGCAGCAAACTTATTGCGAGTATTTGATTTGATGAAAATTTAAAAATTCATCAATTTCATAATTGATACCGTAGAATCACCTAACTTCGTACACTGCCCCAAACTTCGGACACTCATTTTTCTTTGTTTCCAGATAATTAAGTGGCATAAAAGTAACATAAATTAAAAGCCCAAAGCTTGACATGATGTGAGAAGTTAGTTTTGTATTAAAAACTTAGTATAAATCGAAGAATAATAGGTGTCCGAAGTTCGGAACAGTGTCCGAAGTTCGGGACAGTGTCCGAAGTTAGGTGATTCTGCGATAATTCGGAAATCTAACCGTAAATTTCTTGGTCACTTTTTGATAACTTTTGGTCACTGTTTTGAAAAAATTGTGTCCTTTTCCATTATTTTCAATCTCGAACATCGCTGGCAGGCCTGTATGTATGAAAAGTAGCAACAAAAAGGGATTTTAAGCTTACAAACTTTTACACAGAAAAACCGTGATCTTCAATTTAATGCTGAATTCACACTGGAAAAATGGGTTTGCGCGGCCAACTACTTTAGTAGTTGGACAAACTACTTTAGTATTTACAAACTTTTACTAGTTGATGTAACTAGTAATTTTACTACTTTTACTAGTTGATGTAGTAGTTGGACAAACTACTTTAGTATTTACAAACTTTTACTAGTTGATGTAACTAGTAATTTTACTACTTTTAATAGTTGATGTAGTAGTTGGACAAACTACTTTAGTATTTACAAACTTTTACTGGTTGATGTAACTATTCAAATTGTTGATGCAACAAAAAGAATAGTTACGTCTACTAATAAAATAGTTGTCCCAACTTATAAAGTAGTAGAGACATATGTTACAAGCCAAAGTAGTTGGCCCAACTAACCATTTTTTTCAGTGCAAACTCAAATTGAGTTGTAACAACAAAAATGAGTCTTAGAAACAAATGAAAAATTTAATTTTTGTAAATTATTCAAAATAAGGTATAACAAAATTCACACCAATGGTTTCCTGTATAGCCCTGTTTCTTAAAAAGAAGTTTTTGACCAAAATAGTAAGTTTTTCAGCATTGAGTTTTATGTAATCTGAGAAATTACATCCTAAATTAAAAAACAGTAACAATTTCATAAATTTTTATGTTGCACCTAACAATAAAATTTATTTGCTAACAAGATTTGTTAAAAATCGTTCACGCTAAATTACAAAACATTTTTTGATCCGATATTGTACCAACAGTTGACAACTACATCAAAAAGTGATACGTTGTGATTAAATGTGTTAACACTTTATACATTTTTCCTTTTTACAACAGTAAAAGCAGAACAATTTGAAATTATTACGTTTTCTTTCATATAAACTCATTTTTTATCAATGAACATTTTAATTATATCCCGCACGATATTGAAATTGGCCAAGTTCAAAATTTCAAATCCAGATAAATAATGTATGTGAGAAAATTGAACCATTCGTTTCTGTATTTAGATTGTGCAGCAATGGATTTGGTTTGGGGCTGAAGGAGTGTGGGTAGATTTACAAGGTACGCTTCAGGTAAAATCTGATGCAAATCACTGCAGAGAACAAGAAAGGGAACGCATTCGTGAGAGAGAGGGAGAAACCGTGTTGCCGATCGTCGGTTACAGATACATGTAAATTCATCGCGGAGTCAGGCAAAGGTGGGAGGTAGGTCGAAGGTGTGTGACTGTATTATACCCCCCTATCGCTGGTTTATGCAGCCATAAATAGCGTTTATACGCTCGGTAAAGTATTCCCGAAGCACCGGCGGGCCTGGCTTCCCGCCTGGCTGCTATCTATTCTATTATGCCTCGACATGTACCTACCTACCCCAATAGCGAGTATTCTCCTTAGCTTTCAGCCATTTTTCTCACCCTTCTGCGACGGATTCCTCGTCCTCATGTCTCATCCATCTCCAGCTATTCTTTACCAATTGTTTCCAATGTTCCTTTAGATTACTTGCACAAGTCAGCGAGTACTACTGAGAATATGCTGCTGAGAGTTCTTCCCTCGCAGTATACCATCCATCTGGATTTGTCACTTATGTACAAATATTTAAAGAATATTATTCTGTAGGATCATATGATGAGGATTTGATATCTTTTATATTTGTATGTTAAACTCGATTTTCCAGAATGTGTTTTGACCCTCCTGAAAAATTACTGAAATAGCTTATTCCACATAACCCGGAATATTCCATTGAGACATTCGAAATATTCCCAAGGAACATTGCAGCAATGTTCCAGGAATAACATAATGTCCGACCTTTGGAATATTTCAATATAATGTTGAGGAAATATTCTTTAGAAATATTCTCTCTAAATCTGAATCAGTGAGAAGTGGGTCACTGAATCAAATCAGTAGGGATTTTCACTGATGTTCTCAGACATTACTTAGATTTCACTGAGAACATTAATGAAATTTCACTGATTGTCAGTGAAAATCCCTACTGATTTGATTCAGTGACCCACTTCTCACTGATTTAGATTTAGAGAGTTGTAAAAAGATTCGCCCTGAAACCTGAAATATCTCTATGGAATATTGCCGGACTATTATTCAGAATGTGGCTGAAATCTTTCAATGGAATATTTCCGGAACACTGCAATAAAGGAAACTGAAATTTTTTTAATTATTTCATATTGCTCTATTTGGAAAATTTTGACCAGTACGCTTATTTACTCGTGAGAGGTTGAATCATAAAAATCGATCCAGTCTTTTTTGCTTTATTTTATCTACATTCACAATACACATACAATATTATATTATTACAAACTGCTTTTTATTACATTTATTACACAATTATTACAAATTATAATATTAAGCACGAAGATACCTTTAGGTGAGAGTGACTCAATCTGGATAGAAAAAGTTTTGACTTTATAATAATTAAACATTTTACAGAAACAAGAAAAGTGTTACGTACCAAATTGAAGATAAAACATTTCTTTAAGCAATACCAGTAACGTAACAAAAATTATGTCAGATAGTTATCCGTAATTAATATTTTTTTGAACCATTGCACTTTTATCCAGATGAGGATTTGGGACCACGATCCGGATAATCGTGTTTTACAGCATTCACAGTGTTAATTGCTTGATATTTCACTTGATCTCATCGAATAGCATTTCAGCACTGTGTATAACATTTCAATAACATTTCAACACTCTTGATAAAAGTGTTATTTTTTAAATATATTGTAAAAAATACACCAGCAATTATCTCTATCGTATTTACTATTAAATGATAATATACACTGCCAACTTCAAGCGCTCAAGAAATCTCTTAAAATAGCTGGTTCTTTTATGTTGTCAAAATGTACGGGTCATTTGGAAAACTTCTGAGTGTTTTTCTTACGAACTATCCACAGATCGCGGAAAACGACATTACCGATAAAAACATCTTAATTACGTTGTTTGTGATAATTAAAAGTCTGTTTCTGTGGAACGTTTTAAAGCCCAATGTTCCGTGAATACAAAGAACAAAAGAAACAGTTCTAAAAAAACCCTACGGCAGTAAAAATGCCGATATTATCAGAGGTAAGAAGTTACGTCATGTCGAAAACACATTTTTAAATTTAAAAGCGGCAAATAAGTGGTAAACATTTTTTATTTCAAACAGAAAAAGTGTGACTTTCCAGAACTCTTAATTTATGTTACGTCTATTTTCGAAAATTTATTAAATTTTTTTCCCTATATATTCATGAGAACAACCTCTGAGACTTGGAAAATTGATGGAAAATAAATTTATCCATTCTATATTAACCTTTTGTTTATTCCATAATTTCTATTCAGTTTTTCAGTTACATGACAAAACAACGTAATCAGATAATGTCACTACATGCTTTAGAAAAAAATATTAGTTTCGTAGGAAAGATAATGTTTAAATTTATTATTATAGCAGAAAACGAATGAAGTGAGCTATTAGAACAATTTAAAGTTTTTATTTCTAAAAAAATTGATGTTATCTTACGGCTGATTTCAATATTTTTACATAAGTATCACAAATTTATTGCTGCTGAATTTTTATTGAATTTTATCTTTCGCTCCTAAAAACAAACAGTAATATTATTTCTAGTGTACAAAAAGTCATTAAATATCGATCATGGTAATAAAGTTGCCGAAAATGAGAAGAAATTATGGAATTAACGGAAAAAAGGGTAACACATAGAATGGACACATCTATTTTCTATCAATTTTCTAAGATATATAGGACAAAGTTTCATAAACAGTATAGGAAATAAACAGTATAGGAAACAGTATAGGAAACACCGCATAAATTGAGAGTTCTGGTAAGTCACAATTTTCCTATTTTAAATAAGAAATGTTCATAATTTCGTTTGGTATTTATAATTTCATATAATTTTTCTTGAGTTATGAACAGAATTAAACTGAGTAGTAATTTTTTACAGTCAAGTTTGGATGATTCAAAAATATGAGCTTTTTAAATTCGTCATCAAATGACCTCAAGGAAAGAAGACTTTTTTTCTGCACTCTCTAGCACTATTTTAAATTAAAAAGGTATAAATTAGCAATAAGTAATTCTTTGAATAGAAATAACTTTGAAATTTAATTTTTGACAGTACCACTGTCAAATTTTATTACAATTGTCAAAAAAATTCAATATAATTCAATGTTTGTCTCATGTGCATCTCTCTTGGATACCTTTTAAGCCATATATCATCTGGTGATATTTCAATAATTAAATTAAATATTCACTTTTTCAAAAATACTTTCGAAATTGAGTAAGCCCTGAAGCTATAAAATGTTGAAATTGATTTCATGTACTTCAGAGGATTTTTTTAAATTGAAGAGATAATTTCCTGACTTTTTAGGAGTTCAGGTACTGTTAACCTTTGTAATCAGAAGACGGTCAATTTAGTGATAACTCGAAAAATTTTCGAAACTTTGTGTTTAAATATAATCTTTCTTTCTACGCCACTGAAAAATAAATTGTTAAAATCTTAATTTGCAGCTAATTGTCAATATTGTAACAATGTAAAGTAGTTTTCTAGTAATTTTGTTTATAGGTTTCATTTCCTTTTATTGCATTGTTAAAGAATATTCCATTGAAATATTTCAGATACATTCTAAATAATATTCCGGCAATATTCCATAGAGATATTTCAGGTTTCAGGATGAATCTTTTTACAATATTCTAAACAATATTTCCTCAAATTACATTGAAATATTTCAAAGGTCGGACATTATGTTATTCCTGGAACATTGCTGTAATGTTCTTTGGGAATATTCCGGAATATTCTGGGAACATGAATGGAATATTGTGTGTTATGTGTGATACCTAACGGGTGCCCATAAAGTAGCTGGACAAATTTTAAACATGCATAAATAAAATTGTATTTTATTATACAAGGAATCATTAATTTATTTTGAAAAGGTATTCAACAAATATGTTACTTTTTATTTTTGTAAAGAACTAAAGGACCGTGATCTTCAATTTTGCGTAACTTTGATTTTATACCTCCGATTATAGTTTGGACGACCTCCATGTTAACTTTTCTCACACAATTCTTGATTCTTCCTTTGAGGTGTTCATTGGATTTTGCTTTCTTACCTCCCTTGTACACTTCCTGACACAATAGGCTCCAGAAATCTTCAATTGGTGTAGCCTTCGGGATGTTTGGCGGATTCGCATATTTTGGGGCTAAACTGACTTTTTTTTCCTTCAGCCAGTCTAGAGTTTTGTTTGCATAATGGCTGCCTGCTAGATCCGGCCAAAAACTGATATTTTCACCAGAGTGAGTAGTTCTGAAGAATTTTTGAACTTTCGTAAGACAATTGCTTATGTAAATATCTGATTTTACGGCAGGAGATTTGGAATCTTACGTGTACAGTTGAGACACTCTTTTTGCCGATATGGCTACCCAAATAAAAATTTTTGGCTCAAATTTACATTTAGCAACGAATTTTATGTTGTCAGAAGTCTTCTCGATATTGTCTGTGTAAAATCCCGCATTTTGCTCTGCATTATTCCAAGCATAAAAGAAATATTTGTCATCAAGAACTATCCCAACGTGGCCATTAAAATATTTTTGGCATAAAATTCTGCACTTTTTGGGGATTTCTTCTAGTTGCTTTTCACTTAGCCGAAGAACAATCACTCTTTTATGATAACGAACATCAATCTTGATCAGGTTTTGACAAACTGTTTCTTTAGAAATGCCGAATTTTCTACCTAACTTCCGATTCGATGCTCCAGTTTTGTTTACCGCAGCTATCTTCAATTTCTGGCGCTGGGATTTATCCAATTTGTTTGGACGACCTGTCTTTTTAATGCCAAAGAATGGTTTGCCACTTTCATAACGCTGGAAAATGGAAACGAGCGACACTTTCTTTTAAAAAGTGTTCTAAAACTTCCTTTTTAGAGCGCTGTTCAAGCATATCGTAAACGCGTTCTCGTAAATAATTCTGGCTAGAATTATTTACGATACCACCTTCATGACGAATTTCTAAATCAAACTTATTTCTTTTTACGGTACACAAGCTAAACAAATTTTAACGTGAATATTAACAAAATTTGCAATGCTTACTTAGCTATTATTTTCATTTGAAATTTGTCCAGCTACTTTATTGGCACATGTTATGCCGTTTCGGCTTATAACTCTTCGATTAATCTTGATCAAGAGTCAGGGACATTAGTTTGAATGTAGCTTGTCACCTTAAAAATGTTGATTCCGTAATCAGAATGGAAGGTTCTGACAGTGTGGGCTTCGCACGTTTTGCCTTCTACAAGTTTCATGGCGTTTCTTCGAAGAGGTAGGGTATTAATCTTCCTACTCGTCTGTTTTCCCTGTGTGAGTCTCTCTCATTGAACCGATAACGAGAAACAGCGCTTATATAGCTGAGTTGGCGGTTCAGGAGCAAAGAGAAGGTGGTGGAGATGGGGGATGAAAGTGGGATTGCCGCGAGACACGCGCCTTGGCGTGCTACGGCTCGCGAGGTTAAGTTAACTTCCGAGTATATCCAACCAGGTTTATTGGGACCCTGAGTACTCGACTGTTAGGTCGGAGGTTGAGAGGGCGAGGGTGCATGGGTGTACGTAACGTATTCGATCTAATGCATTCCCGCAATAAACTTTATTGCCGTGTTGCTTGCGCAGCACACACCGCACTGGATCTAGATATCTACTGTCTTCGGTACACATCTAAGATGTACCACTATGTAGAAGACTGTGGCAGCTTGCTTGGCTTCTTCCTTCCTTCCCTTGCCGAGTACGTGGGATTATACGAAGACTTCTCACTGTGTACACACTTTCAAGAAGATACTGCGCAAGACTTTCATCTAGATATGTTCATGTCCTCGTAAAGTGACTACGACATAAAAACCTGCATAAAAGAATCATAATTTTGTCGAGCGCCTTTATCGTGTCACGGCTCATCTACGTAACTCGATGAAACGCATTAGCCAACTCTCTGCAATCCCTGTCGGGGCATAATTAACCCTCCAGTTTTTATCAGCTCTAATAAAATTGTCTATTATTCTTTTAAAAGCTTATTTGTAGCTAGAAAGAATTTTTTATAATAGGAATCAGTGTTGGGCAGTAACTAGTTACAAGTATCTAAGTTACTTGTACCGTTGCAGGAACTTTTGTTTTAAAAAAGTAACTGTCACGTAACTTACTAGAAAAAAGGATTACGATCAAAAAGTCTCCTGCTGTGCAGGTTTCATTCCATTTGAATTTCATTCCATTTCATTCCACAATTGAATTGTGCCGTCCTGATTTAAAAAGTGGGTATCTACATTTGAAGTCGAACCGAAAAATTAAACAAAATTCATTTGTACTTGGTCTGTCCAATGTATGCTATTTTTTATATGGAAACAACTGTTTTAGACCAATTCGGACCTGCTCTTTTCATTAGTGCAAAAAAATTGCCAATTTTCTGAACATGCAAATGAATAATCCATCGTATTCAGCATCAAAATTTTACGTCGAAAACTGAAAAGTAATTATGAATACACATATATGCAACAAAATTAGATAAAAAATATGCATGGGAATTTGTTATGTTGGGAACCTGTTTGTTTATGTTAAATTTTTAAACAATTAATTATAATTTTTTTTCATTGGAAAATATGTTTTCATACACTTCGAATAATTCTAAGACGAAAACTTTCTATTCAATTTTTTGCGAAAAAAAAACAAAGTAGTCTGTAAAAAAATTAATAAACAATATTTTGTTTTTAGTCTTTTAACTTTTGGAACACGCTAAACGTTTTCGGAATTATGTATTTTATATTGTTACTACTATCGGATAAACAATAGCATTTTCACATTACGTTAATACTAAGACTCGTATAGCTTCTCTTCTTGGAGATATAGTACAAGACATTGCGAATACCACAACATTAAACTAATTTCAATCAGAAGATTATGATCCCACAAAGATAAGAAGTTATAAAAAAATAGCGAAAAATTATTTACTTACAGAGTTTTATTTATAACAACTATTCAAAAAGTTTAAAAAATTACTTTCTTTAGCCGACAAAAATTATTTATTAAGTTTGGACGTACTTGAATCAAAAGTATTCTAGAAAGTTTTTTGACAAATTACCTAATTATCCGGTAAAAAAATAGTATTCTAAAAATGCAAAACGTAAAAATACCTGCTTCTGCATAGGGTTCTTCTTAAGGATATAATACACGAAAAAGCGATTACCACAACCTGGAACTTGTTTTAATTTCAGGATTATTATAGGATATCAGGTCACCATAAAAAAAAGTAAGCAAAAATAATTCTTTAAAATCTATTTATGTATAATTATTATTAGTCAAATTTACAAAATTACGTTTATTAACCGTAAAAGTTTGTTTTTCATAACGTTTGAAAGATTTTAAGATATAAAAAATTATGTACAAAATCGTCTTTAAGTTTAGAAACGTGGAATTCTTAAACTCCAAATTTTAAAATCCTCCGAAAATTTACACATTCAAAGATATAAACTTTGTTCAATACAGATGTTCCATAATCATCTAATTGACAGTATAAAATCCTCATCAAAGAAATAGTGCTTATAAGGATTAAGGATGATGAAAATGTTTGAATCAAAAAATATTTTTCATCATAAAAATTCCGAATGTCTTTTTTTAACTATCTAAATACATGTGCAATGAGAAAATATTTTGGGTTGCAGTAAGTTAATTATATAGGATTTTAATATTGTTAATTACAGTTAGAACTCATTATATGTTTATTTTGTTATAACAAATAACCACAAAAATATGGGATAGTTTCCAAATTCTTTCTGCGCACTAGGTTATCGCCTATCAAAAACCAACTTTTAGATATAATATAAATATGAGATAAATATTAAAATATTAAATATTAAAATTCTATACTCTAAAAAGTTATAAAAAAATTTTTCATTTGAATTTTTTAAAGTCGTTATTATCGCAAATACACGATATTGTTCATAATTGTTTTGAAAAACATGGACTTTATCGGACAAAAACATATAAAAGTTTTTCATTTAAATCTTAAATATCAAAATCACTCTATAGGATTGTTGGAAATTTATTCATATAGCAGTAGAAGAAAATTGTATATCAATTGAATACAAGCATTTGCGCACGAAGCTTTCGGAAGGTTGTTCAAATGAAAACAATACTTTGTTATTAACAATAATACATTTGAAATTTTTAAACTCTACTGTAAATTATAAAATACATTGAAGATGTATAGAAATTTGTACATGTTTTATGAGATGTAAAAAAAAATTAGAAAACTCAATATTGGGCAATGAGAAAAATTACATTATTTTACAAAAAATCGGTTCCTGCTTCTCTTAAACTAAACCGGCAATCGAAATGATCCCAAATGGACTTTGTATATGACACGTAATACTACCTATTAACATTGATTCGAACAAGAAATTGTCTAAAATGATAAAAATGGCGATTTTCGGCCCATATTATCCCATTTATTTTGAAAACTTGATATCCTAAGCAAATTCTGAGATCAAATTCGGTTTCAATTCAAAAAATTACACAGAGAACCACTACCATATCATAAATAAAAATTATTTCAAACAAAAATCGTCCAAAATAATAAAAATGGCGATTTTTGTCCCCTATTACCCCACTTTCTTGAGCACTTGACTTCGTAAGCAAATCTAAAGATTAGATTCAATTTCAACACAAAAAAATTACATGAAAATCACTACCATATTATTAGTAAACATCCTTGCAGACGAAAAATCTTCTAAAATTATAAAATTGGCAATTTTTGTCCCTTATTACCCCATTTATCTTGACCGCTTGACATCTTGAGTAAATTCTGGCATCAGATTTGGTTCCAGCACCAAAAATTACTTAGACAACCACTATTTACTTCCTTGCAAATTCTGAATTAGGTAATTTGTTTGAACAATCATATTTCATGCAGTTAATAAATGGTACATTTAACAATAATGAAGGTATATTCGGATTAAAAATATTGCAAAAAAAGAAAATGGTTATTTCGTATACTCTTTCACATTTTTATCGAGGTATTTCATAAAAATTATATTTTAAAAAATCAGTGTCTTATTGCAACACACAGATTATTAAATAATAAATAATTTTTAATGTTTTGCATCAACCAGCCAGTATTTTTCAGCAGTTAGATCCACTCGGGAATCAATCGAAGAAAATTTTTAAAAAAAGCTCATCTTGATTGATTCGTAAATAATCTGTCTATCGAAATTTGTCCACCTTGAAAGCACTGTGCGTTGCTCTCTCAAATGTGAAATCTCTTTAAAAAAACCTGTCCAAAAGCCGTATCTACGCAGATATGGTATTTAAACTGGACGGAGGCGCTGAGAACGCCGAGCTTCCTTGGAAAGAACGAGGGTATCTACAAATTTTTACTTCAAAAAATTAATGAGAGCGAATATGGGATACGATCTTTACGTATCATTTTTAGATTAATTAATTAAATCTCTAATCAGTTAAAAGGTCGAATATGGTTACTTAAGAAGCAATGATTTCTTTATTGATATTATAATAGAGGTAGTTCAAAATTGTTATACCAACAGAAAAAAGTAATCAAACGACTAGTAAAACAATGAAAATTCGAAAGTAAATTCAAAGACAAACATTTAAGTTAATCTTATAAATACACTTTGAATCTATTATTCAATCTCCCTCGTTACTAACAGCAAGGTCAGGAACGTCGTCTTTTTCATCCATGCCGTCACTTCAAACTTTTAAGTAAATAACAAAATCAATTTGTTTGTATCAACAGTTACTAATTAACTGTTTTGAAAAAATCATCAATAATTATATAAAGTTGAATTGATGACGAAGTGTTTACACACGTTTTTATGATTTTTTGAGGTTATGTCGAGTGCAAAATGTACAATTTTTGGCGGGACCGAAAATAGCGATTAATCGATATGTTGGGTTCGTGTTTAGACATAATTTTAGGTGAAAGAATAATGCTTACAAAAGTGTTGTTTACAGAGAAAACAATCAGGCTTTAATTTGAAGAAATTATTGTTTTGAAGGACGTAATTGTTTTTTGCTTCAAGCTTTCTTTTTTCTCGCTGATCCAATTTTTATTTTATTTCATAGCTCCTTTAGCTGTTCTAAATACAAGTCCACTTCTCTTATGCAAGATTTTTTCTCAAAACAGCATTCTCTACTTTCGACTCAATCCTCTTATTGCACTACTTGTTTTCCCATTTCGTTTTATTTACGTGTGAACGAAAGGATGTCGTTGCGGCCGGACTCGAGGGATGAGATTGAGAGCGATTGAGTAATCGGAGCTTCGTGGATCTGCAGTATTGCTCAGATAGCCCATAATGAAATCTTAAATTTAAAACACATATTGAAACTCAGCTTTGCCAAGAACTTCTCTGGCATGCTATAAATTGCGATTCCTTTTAACCCAGTTATCGATCCAGAACTCTTAAAATTTTACGAGTAGTTTCCGAAATTGTTGATGTTCGAAGAGGTATTCACTGAATATATATCCTTTGCTTTCAAAATTACGATTTACGATTAAAACAACTTTCGATCCAACTTATCCTCCCAGAACTAATGCCGTTTATCATTTCGTGCGAAATTATTCAGTTATTGATTAGTTTGAAATGGATTTCAATAGTTTCCACTGAATTTAACTGAATTTAAACTAATAATAAAATTAGTAATGGAAAGTTCTTATTTTAAATTTAAATCTATGTCAGACTTCATTCAGCATGACGCATTTAAACCAAATGCAGAAAGAGGTAAATTAAGACCCAGAAATTTAAAAATAGGTACATATTTCTCTTCACGTATTTGTGGAGGAAAATGAATAGCCTTCTGGTGACCCAATTTCCATTAAAAATGTGAACACTAGTTCACAAAAAGGAGAAAACGTTGATCCCTTAAGCAGCATAAAAGCACGAATATAAAGGACCGTTTTTCCGAGTGCTTTAAAAGCCATTTTTTAGTGAAAAAGAAATCATGCAGGATGTCCAGTTTTCTCAAAAAGTACGTTTTCAGCTTTCAGCTTCGAGTTTTGCGTGTTTTTCATTCTAAGGTCCACGTTTCAAAGTTCGACTGGCAGAACTAAAGCGCGTTGTAAGCAAGCGGGCAAGCTAGCAAGCAAGCACGAAGCTACATACGAAACTTTGCAAAGTAAACTTAGCGTCCTGCGAACGACATGGCTTCGTTGGAAAGCTGGTTAGCTGGCTGGTTTGCTGCTTGGCTGTCGTGATGGTTTTGTTGTTTTAACTCGGCTCCCTCGGTCACCACCTCCTTATCCTTCCTTGGGTTTCCAACGGAATACCGGCACTATTGTGGAAGTCAGGATGAAAAAAGTACCCTTGTAAATTACTCCTCCTCCAGTCCTACGAACAATAGTCCTTCCCACCTCCCTTAATCTACAGTAAAGACGATGAGAAAGATGACCACGATGGTGGTCGTTAACAAACAATAAGCGGAAATTAAACCTCTTCCTTTTTCTATCAGATTCATAAATCAATATTGTAATCCTCTAATCTTCATTGTTCTATCATTATCCACTTTATGATCCTTCTTTTCTTAATAATTAACCAATAAATGGCTTCAAATGGTCAGAATAAAAGACATCAGTAATAAACTGAAATAAATATATTAAAAGTCCAAATCTGGCAACGTTGCGGTCACATATAGACCCTTTTCAAGCCATAAATAATCTAGAAAAACATTAAAATTGAAATAATATAATAAAATCGAAAACAATATGTGTAAAGATTGCTAAGTAAAGAGTAGAAAGCTCCAATTAATATATTAAAAGTACTTACAAATTAAAAATCAATTGACGTGCATATCATATAAAATCATTTTAGTATAAATCGTAAATAACAATCAGACAGAATCAGACATCAATCGTTGCCAAAAAAAGGAAAGGAAACAGGTGAAGAGACAGGTATTTAAAAAGACTCTCCGACTAGTCTGAACAAATTATTGAGTTAGTTAAACTATGAAAACATATCAAGTTAATGTATATGTACATAAGGTTATGTCACATTTCAAATACAGATTTAATTTTTACAATAATTTACCATTTTAGAGGTATTCTAATAAAAAAGAATTTTCATGTAGACATTTTTTGGGCAACGATGAATGGAAATAAATATTAATTCATTTCGGTGGATCACATATTTTAAATAAAAATTAAAAACTAATGGTAAGGTGCGGTAGACAGACCGCCTACAATACAAAAATGCAGGTCTTCTCAAGATGAGTTCACTAAGGTACTGAGTTAGGTTAATAGTAAATAGTAATAATATTAATAGTCAATTTAAACCAATATATTATAATGTGTAGGATGTCTAGAATTCTCATATCTGAGATTATTATGAAAGAAAAGACAGTGTATTTTTCTTTCATAATGTAAAAAGTCTCTAAAGTTAAACGTTTGTTAAAGCTTGATTCCTGTTTTAAAATGATTGGATTCTCCAAATCAAAATTGTGTGTAAATTCTAAACAATGTTTTACGAAAGCAGTGAAAGTATCCTGATTTCTAACGTTTCTATCATTTTTTTTCATTTTTTGTCCCAATTGTCTGCCTGTTTGTCCAATATATAGCATGCGGCACAACTTAAGCATTTAACTGCCAAAAAAATGTCTACATGAAAATTCTTTTTCATTAGAATACCTCTGAAATGATAATTTATTGTAAAAATTAAATGTGTATTGGAAATGTGACAACCTTATGTACATTAACTTGATATGTTATCATAGTTTAACTAACTAAATAATTTTTTCAGACTAGTCGGAGAGTCTTTTTAGATATGTGTTTCCTTTACTTTTTTGGGCGATGATTGATGTCTGATTCTTTCCGATTGTTATTTAAGATTTATACTAAAATGATTTTATATGACATGCACATCAATTGATTTTTAATTTGTAAATATTTTTATTGCATTAAATGGAGGTTTCTACTTTTTACTTAGCAATCTTCACACTATTGTTTTCGATTTTATTATATTATTTTAATTTTAATGTTTTTCTAGATTATTTACTCATGGCTTGAAAAGGGTATAATGTGACCGAAACGTTGCCAGATTAAGACTTTTAATATATTTATTTCAATTTATTACTGACGTCTTTTATTCTGACCATTTGAACCCATTTATTGGGTAATTATTGAATCTATAAAAGGTCGAAACTAGAAAAAACCTCCTTTCTTAATGTTTCTTTTAAATGGTGTCTTCTAAAAAATTACTTTTTCCATTTCCATTTCCCACTTTCTACTTCTCATTTTCCATCTGCTATTTTTGTTTCTATTCACGTAGAATGTCATTACTCAGTTTTTTGAACGACGCAGATCAATTTTATGTGACAAGGATAATAGAATGTTCGTGTTTACACTCGTCAAGATTCTAAAAAGAATTGGTGATGATCTTTCTCGGTCAAGTTCGATTGTATTTTACTAGATTGTGTGGATTATTGTTCATCATTTGGAAAAACAACGTATTTCAAGTAACCAGTGGGTAAGTAATTTTATAATAAGGTAATGTTTAATTAAGATTAAAAGAAATAGTAGGTGTTTATTTAAATTAGATTCAATTTTTCTTTTAAAAAACTAAAGCAGGTCTAAAAAATTAAGAATTAAATTCTTAACCTCAGAATAACTAATTATAACATTCAGGCCGAGGATATTATTACGGGAATTTCCGTACAACTTGCATACAGCACAAAGGGGGGACAGGCTATTGTCTGTAACAATAGCCTCGGCCGATACTATGCTGTGTGCTAGTTTTACGAAAATTTCCGTAATAATAATATTTATGAAAATTATTAATACCATTTCTTCTTGTTTCTTGCCACCGAATGGCCATTTTTTCACTTTTAGATTAGGATATCTCGAAATCCTGACATATAAGAAAAATTGGGACAACGGATTCGTTTTTAGGTCTTTAAAATCCTTTGGGGTACAAAGTGGGTCTGTGTTATTGATGTTAAAATCTTCAAAATGTAGCACAAAAACTCTATTCTATCATCGATTGAGCTGCAAAAACAAAAATAATAGAAACAGAAAAGTGAGGTAAGGTTTCTCTGACAGGTAGGATAGGTATCCTCATATTTTATACAGTCAAATTTGGAAAACTATCAATTATTGCGAAATATTATGTTAACTTAGCTTTTAAAAAAAAAATAATCCAAAAAAAATACCCGAGTGCCCAAAACTGAAAAATTAGCATATATCATAATTTGCTGAACCAGCCGAATTGTATCGCCGATCTTCGAATTTTCATACATCACCTTAGAACTAATTAATGAAAACACTAACTCGCATTTATAAAAAAAATTCCTTTTACAACTCAAATTTGGAAGAAAAACACGAGCAACCGAGAATTTCTTATTACTTTTAAACTATTGAACTGAAACAAAGTTTGGAGGTCTAATTCATTTTTTTAAAATGCACCCACACATTTAAACATTTTTTAATGCTTGTGCAGAGGTTGCATAAAATTCCAACCTCATCTTATTTTCTCGAATTATCTTATAGGTTCTGAACCAACATTTTTTTCTGATAGAGTTTAAAAGTATTTCATTGAAAACTGTAGTAATAAGCTTTTTTTTTTAATTTTGAATTGGCCGCCATTCTGGATTTTTAAAATTATCAAGTAGTTTCTGAAGCTAAACAATTTGTTTTTAAGAAGTTTCAAAGTATTTAGTTGAAAAATGTAAAAATGTACTTTTCTTAATTTTAAACTGGCCGCCATTTTGTATTTTTATTTTTATTTTGGATTTTCAAATTTATCAAATAATTTCTGAAGCCAAACATTTTGCTTTCTCGAAGTTTAAAAGTATTCACGTCTAGCCTCGATTAAGTTCAACCCAAAAATGCTTGCACATCTAGTTTCTCTTTTGTACGTTTTTCGGGGATGCCCCCGGTTATTTTAAGCCAAGAAAGAAAAAAAGTTTAGTACTCGTTTTTGAGCAAAAAGATTTTCCATTTTTAACAATGAAAAATCTCATTTTTCTCGAAAACGACGCAAAATATGAATAGCAGTTCATAGTTCAAAATTGTTTCCCTTCCTAAAGTCTATAAAATTATACTCTTATCAGATTTTTATCTTGTGTATTTTAACAAATTTCTCCAAAAAAACAGGAGAAATCGAAAAAAATTGACTAAAATAGCATTTAGTTCACTGAAATTTAACATTTTAGTTTTGAAAACGTTTGTTTTTACTTTAGTAGCAATGTGAAGAACATGTTATTTGATATTATTAAGTTTCCTAAGCTTCAAAGTAAAGAAGAATTGTTTTTTGTCTCTAAAATTGAAGAAATATCATTTTTATGTACCTGAAGTTTTGAACGTTCAAATGAACGAACAAATGTTTTTTAACTCATATTTATCTTAAAATTTTGTTTTAACTACAAAATAAAAAGAAAAATCATGAGCTTTTTTATCATTTCATTAGTTTCTTTATTAATAAACCAATATTTAAAAACAGATTTGAGTTGGAAATGAAATTAAATAAAAATTTCGTTGATTTTAACGTTCAGAACTTCAGGCACACTCATTTTTAACGATTAAAAATCTCATTTTTCTCGAAAACGAAGCAAAATCGTAATAGCAGTTCATAGTTCCAAATTGTTCTCCTTCCTAAAATCTATAAATTTATACCCTCACCAGATGTTAATCTGGTGTATTTTAACAAATTTTTCCAATAAAAAAATAGAAAAAGTCGATAAAAACGACTAAAATAGAATTAACTTTAACGAACTTCAACATTTTGTTTCTAAAAACGTTTGCTTTTAGGTCAGTAACCATGTGAAAAACATGTTAAACTGATTTTCATATTTTTCGTCGTTTTCGAAAAAAAAAGATTTTCAATTGTTAAAAATGATATTTCTTAAATTTTGAAAATAAAAATCAATTTTTCTTCACTTTGAAGCTCAGAAACCTTAATAATCTCATGAAGCATGTTTTGCACATTGTTTCTGATCTAAAAACAAATTATTTCAAAAATAAAATTTTGAAGTTCGTTAAAATAAATGCTATTTTAGTCTCTTTTATAGATTTTTTATATTTTGTTTTTGAAAATTTTTGTTAAAATACACATGATCTGGTAAGGGGATAAAATACACACATGTTGCAAGGGTGCAATTCCGTAGATTTCAGGAAGGGGAACAATTTTAAGCTATGACCTACTATTTATTTTGCTTCCCTTACAAGAAAAATGAGATTTTTAATCGTCAAAAATTATATTTCTTCAATTTAAGAGATAAAAACCCATTTTTCTTTACTGAAGCTCAGGAAACTTAATAATTTCAAATAACATGTTCTTCACATTGCTATGTTTGAATGCACAGTTAATTTAGTGCGTTCTATGTTCAAAAGTTTTAAAAAGGTTCGTAAAGTTCGTACAAAATA
>JBAGKK010220587.1:0-18519 GCA_037177015.1 Euceroptres primus | reverse complement strand
TAATTAATTAGCAATCAATCTAAAATTTAGTGATACAATTTCAATTCTTTTTTTTTTTGTTATTTATGCAAATAACCTGGTGCGGTGGCGCCATTTCCCCTTACTCACCCCTCTTCAAAGAATTAATTAATTAATTAGCAATCAATCTAAAATTTAGTGATACAATTTCAATTCTTTTTTTTTTTGTTATTTATGCAAATAACCAGGCGCTCCAGATATAAAATTTAGGGTTCTGTGAACAATAGTTTTAAAAAATCTGAAATTCCCTAGATATTAAAATAAATTAAAGATACTAATTTCAAATAAAATCACAACGAAATCAGACGTTATACCTTGTACGCGCTTAACTTATGTATAGTGGACGAGAAGACCTCTCGAGCTCCTGGAATCCTCTAGCGCTTAGGCATTACTGTTTATGTTTGTTTTTCGTAGGGTAATTCACTTAACCCGAGCACTCTTACCGAGTCTTACCGGGTCAAGCGTGCCCCATTGCTCAGAAACCGATGAATAGAGTTTTAAGGGCGGTATATTGCGTCAACAAAGCAGAAAAGTTTCGGTAATTTTCTTTCTTACTTTTCCATTTTTATGTTACCTAGAAATTTTGAAATCTACAGATGCGCGTCTCTTTTGCAAAGCAAAGTGAGCATCTGCCACTGCGACATTCAGCAGCCTCCCTAGCAAGGCGTACCCCCGGTACAGTAGCAGAGACACCAATTTTGCGAATCGGACGGTTCGCAAAATGACGGACATGGCCAGAAGAACTCAGATGCCGGATAGGATAGAGTGGATGGAGCCATCTTTTTTTGAGATCATCAAGTTCGGTGACCACATTCAGCAGATTGCCCTGGTGTGTACTATATAGTGTAAGAGTGTGTACATTATTCGAAAACAACCAGCGATTAGCGAGCGATAGTCCTCTCGAAATGCGGCATCTTCGCACGGAAATCGCTAACTCTCTTCCAAACCTCTCAAAGTCGACCTGTGACTCCCAAGCAATTTGCCCCTCAACATAAAGCCTCTTGCCTGAGAGGTTACTGACCTCTTTTGAGGGGGCTTGCAGTTTAAGGTGGGTTTCGAACCACCAGAGCCCCGGTTAAAGTACACCCGAGCCCATGGATTCGTTCCTTTCGCCTAACTTCACTTCGTTAGTAGTTTTCTTCCTATAAGATAGCAGCCCTGACTCCTGATTCACAATTGATTGCTCAACAAGTAGAAGCAGGTTTTTGCTTGTAAGAGAAAATTAATTTTAATAAAACATAAATAATTAAATAGTCAAGCACCTAACGTTTCCGTAGACGTCAAGATGAGAATTCTCATTTTGAAGTATTTTATAAAGTTTAAAATTTTAATTTCCTCGATACGTTAGGTCTCTGACTGTTCCGTGACTCGAACATCGAACACAGGGTCTTGGGACCTAAGCGTAAGTCCTGCGCGGTAGCCTTGCTGAAATCTCGACCAACGCAGGCCGGAAGAGATCACTTTTCGTCGAGACTTTGTCGAATCTGGTCGTGAGATTTCTGTAATCCTGTCAAAAAGTCGGTTTTGCATTTTGTAAAACCGTTTTAATTGATTTCTATTGAAGATTGTGTTGCCGAATCTAGTGGGATTGTTCCCTATCGTTCGTCGAAATGTAAGTACCTAAATTTATCCGTAAAATATATAGTATACCTCTAGAATTTCTTGACGTAAATTTTCTCATAATTACTGTTGGTTCCACCCAACGAACCTTTTCTACTTTTTCGTAGCCTCTGCTCCTAATTTCCTGAACTAGATTAGAATCAAAACCTTTTCCTTGCTGGTCGGGATTCAGTCAGCTGGCGCTCAACGATTCTGTAGATTATTAAATTAAGTTCTTGTAACTCGAGCCTTGGCAGTTTCGACCCTAGCCGCGCCAAGTGAGAAGAAGAATTCTGCGGTAAGTAAAAATTAGAATTTCAGTCATCAAAACCAGGCAGAATTCGACTGTGTCTCATTTGCCGCCCAACGTGGGGCAAGTTGGGTAACATTTTATAAAATTGTATTGAGTGCAACGTGAAAGCGTCGACATCTTTAATGGTTCAAACGCACGAATTTCAAGTCGCATATAGGCTTGGAAATTTATAGAGTAAATATTTAGCATTAAATAAATGTGTTAAATAAATGATTTAAAGTTTATGTCTTGTCCTGAATATTCATTTAATTTAATGGCTATTTTGAATTGAATAGATTGATCTTGTTCCGCTATTCAATTTTTAATTATTTGAAATTTTTTAAATATTTATTTGCCGATGTTAGGTCTTGCCCAGGCTTTTGGTAAAAACAAATGAAATTAAAAGGTAAAAGGTCAATTGTTTATGTCTTGCCATAACTATTTCATGCTATTTCATGTAAAAACAAATAAAATTAAAAGGTTAAAGGTCAATTGTTTATGTCTTGCCATAACTATTTCATGCAAACAACATATTATTTCAAAAATTAAATAACTCAAATCTTGTTCGGGTTATCAATACAAAATTTGGTGATTAAATTTAAATTAAAAGATTAATGGAAATGAAATTGATTTTTATCGATTAGTAAAGGTTTTGCCCAGGCTTTTCGATCCCCTAACTGAAATTTAGATTCATTTAAAGAAATCGTCGACATTAGGTCTTGCCTGATCATCGACAGGATTAATTGATTAATGAAATTTTTTCAAGCGAAGTAGAGGTCATATCGTGTTTTGACCCATAAAATCAATTGGAATTTTTATTAGGTCTTGTTCTAACCTCTTGTCAACTAAATAAAATCAGATCCTATTCTGATTCTGTATTTAAATTAAATAAAGATCGGATCTTGTTTTAATGAATTGATTAAATTGTTTTACAAATTTGTTGATGATAGTTCTTGCCCTGAATCATCGAAAAAGTTGATTATTGAACAAAATCTAAAATATCTTCAAACATTGTTCTGCTTCTTTCGGAAATTGAATATTACTCAGAAATCCTTCTGATTAATTAAACTAAAATTGAAATTGACTTTGTTGACTAGTTTAGGTCACATCCTAGCTTTTTGACCAATAATCAATCGTTCAGGATTTAATCTCTTTCCCAATATTAAATTATTCTTGGCTCAACGTTGAGATCGTCCTTGTCCGGCAATGTTCTCTTCGCTTCCGAAGAGAAAGCCCAACAAAGCTCAATCCGATAAAGCTACCGAAGCTAGCATGTCGAAACTTCTTGACTAGATGATTTCGCTGTGAAAAACTAACGAGACAGTGACCGTAACGCCATGAGCGAGACCGACATAGGAACACAGGTTCCGTCTAACACCGAGCCAAGTAAAGTTTCTAACGCCGACAAAAACGTTATAACTAACACCGGTATTTCCATAAGCGCGGGAAGAGGAAGGGGGAGGGGTTCGCATACACCGACTCCTATCCGACCCTAGTAAGCTAATTCCAGATGTAATTTCTCAATTAAATAAGTTATTGGAGCGGCTACTCTCGTCTAATCAAAATCAAAATCAAGATGGATAAAGTCTCGCCGTCAATCGTGTCGACCCCCTCTCGCGTATTCCGCGTAATCAAAGGTCCGAAGGGGGAGGAATCTCGTGAAATGTTCCCAGTGATAGAAATTATCCGAATCATCTCGCGGATGACGAACTAAAGATAGATGCCGTTCGGAGGCCTCATCGTCGCAATTTGAATCCCCTATTAGTTTACCTTTCGTCCAACTCGGGAGCCTTCGCTTATTTCGGTGGAGATCGGGATGCTGCGTTGACATCGAGACTCAGGCCGATTATCAATCCGGCGACCAAAAGAAATGAAATGTGTTCGGTGGAAAGTGAACTCAGACACGTACGTTTTAAAAGTGAAGACACAGCTTTTCGACCAAGAATTCAAAACGTAGATCCTCGATTCCCCCGCGACAATAGTTATTTACAAAATACAACCGTGAATAATTCCGATCTAGGAAGTCAAACCACAGTTCCGTGATTAATTAGGATTGTATTTGGCGAAACAAGTGCCAACGAGAAAATAATTGACAAAGAGATTTTCGTCTTAGAACAACGTCACCACGAATTGACAGGTAGACATGGTTCCTACAATATTCAAAATAATAGTCGAAGCATAAGTCGTGCCTCGTTCCGTTCAAACGATTCACGTGGTTCGCCATTACCAAGTCAGACTTCAAATGCGTTGTCTACACGAAGAACGGGTTCGTCATTCTCCTGGCGTGAGAATGACTCGAGCGAAAGCGACAGTCCTTCTCGAATTAATTCGAGTCAGACTCAAAATATATCGACGATTCATAGACCTGGTAGGGATTATTCTAGTTTCGACAATGAGATGCCGATGAAAATCGGTCGCATAGTCAGTTCTTGGAAAATTTCTTCTCCAAAAACCGAACGAATTCCTGAGCAGTTCTTGCTGATTCTCAAAGATTATTTGAGTATCAGTGGAATACACAGAGTCTTATTCGTTCTGTGTTTTTTGAAAATTTTCGAGAGTTCGCACAGGTCGTGGTGCCTAGTAAACAAAAACTCATGGCGTACATGGAGAGATTTCTCACTCGCTTTCCGGTACGAGTGGGACCTGAGGAAAGACGACGCCGACCTTCTTCTAGAAGCTCACGAAATGAAACTCGAGAAGAATGAAACTCTCGCGGAGTTCGCGTGAAGGGCCAGACTCATATTTGAGCGTATGGAGTACCCTCCGGAATTCCAAAAACAACTGAAACAGATACTAACGAAATTTAATTCGCAACTGACTTTTGAGATTTTAAATCTATCTTTTAAGAATTATACCGCATTTCTGTATCGGTTGAGTCACAAAAGGCGCGTCCAAGGTCTAGTCGAACAATTTAAAATTATGTTCAAGGACAGTTTGACTCAGTTGCCGAATTCGACGAATATTCGACACAAGACGAATTAAAGTCAAGCGAAAAGAATTCTGTGAGCGAACAAGTCACAAACCCTAACCCTTTCCAACCTAAATCAACGGCGAATCCTAAAAAATATCTTAAGGTACATAATTCAAAATCTATAATTCGTCAAAGACTTGACCAAAACTTGGAAAAGTTTCAGGGGAAGTCGAATCAAGCGAACACAACAAATAAAATTGTTGTTAAAACCCCTGTCGACGAACAACCTAAATTGAAAGGAACAAAACCCACTTTTGACCGATATAAATTGTTCTTTTTTAATTTCAGGAAATTAGGGCATACGATACAATACTGTACATCAGAACCACAAATTCCAGAACAAGACATATTAATGTTAGTTGCACAAAATACCAGGGAAACGCTAAAAGTCATCAGTAATTCCGCCTCACATTACTGAAACCAAGGGCGTAACTGAGGATATTGAAAGTCCTTCTTCGTCCAAAAAGGTCGTCAATGTACAAAAGGTAGTTAACATTGACCGACCTAAAAATTTGAATGACGCTAACAATGATATGAACAGCATACAGGATTTAATGATCCTAACGCATCGGAGTTACGTTTATTGGACGAAATTTCTAGTGAGTCGAAAGACTCTGAAGACGAAGTGGAGCATGTTTTACATGCGAAACAGGAGAGATCGACTGAGGAAACTATCACTTTATTGTCATTTTCGAACGAAGGTTTTGAAGAGAACAGAGTTGACTCGGTCGATCTTAAAGGAAAGCCAAATTCTTTTAGAACTTGGTCTCCTTCTTGACTTCTTCAACACGTCATTCATCGACTAGCACAGAGGAAAATATATTGTCCCGGTAACGCGACTCAAGAACCAAAAAAGTCGATTAGATTACCTGTCGAAATTAACATTTTCGGCGAGATAATTCGTGACATAATCGACAGTAGTAGTAGAAGACCATTATCACTGTGGGCTCAACTTTCTGTTGACACTGTAGTTTCTCAAACACGAACAAACAGGAGAAGCTCTAATTTTACTGTCGTTTAGTTATTCCCAGTTCGACATAGGACCGGGAAATTCGTGGTTAAGGCACTCGAAACGATTTTCGACGCTGGGGATCCCAAGGTCAATTGGTACGGATAACGGTACGGAGTACATAATTAAAAATGTTAGAGCCCTTTTGTCAGCAAAAGGCGTTAAACCTGTCACTACCCCGTTAAGTCATCCCCAAAGCAATCCGTACGAGCGCGTTAATTACACCATCAAGCCGATGATTTCCACGTGCATAAACGAGAACCATAGGGAATGGGATGAAAAATTGTCGAAAATTCAATTAGCTTATAACGCTGTTCCACATTCAGGCAGTAGAGTATCGCCTTTCTCTTTGAATCACGGTCGCAAAGCAGTAGTTACGCATGTAACGATGTTCCCCTAAAACACCGAAATCAAAGACTCAATTGACGAATGGACAGCGCGAATGAGTAAAATTGACGAATTTCGTTATAAAATCGAAAATCAAATAAAGAAGCACTCGGACAAGCGTTTAGCCGAGATCAATTCAGATAGTGTCAAATCAGTTAAGATCGAGGTCGGATCTGAGGTTTATTATCTCAGTACAAAGTTAAGTAACAAGGCTGGCACAGAGCTTTGAGGGATCAGCTTTCGATCACAGAGTGTGGGGACCGGTTACGGTGGAATTGAAAGACAAGGCTGGTAAAGTAGTAGGAAAATACAGTATTTCTGATTCAAAAATTCCACGTTGCGTGTCATCTCCTAGTCGACATCATGTCAGGCTTATCTACACCCAGCTCTGGTCTCTACATCCCAGCACCAGTTTTCGAACAAGTGATGGAATTGAAAAGTCAGCAGGCTAAGTTGGAGTAGAAAATTCTAAGCCTCAAACTGGAGGCAGAGGTCGGGCAATGCAGTTCTCGAAGTCCGAGCTGGTTGACTCCGACCAATTCGATTTTGAAGACAAAACTGCCACCGTTTCAACGAGACATGACGAGTTTGCCGATTTGTCAGCCTCGTCCATGTAAAAAGCCCTCCAGAATACAGGGAAGTTCCTGGATATCGGTTTCGAATTTGCTTACGCTTATTCGACTAATAAGGTCGACTTAGCCAAGTCCACCCCATCGTCCAAGAAGCGGGAAACCAATAGAGACCAAGTTGCTCAACGAAATCAAGAACCTACTTACACCAGAGTTAAAGCTGACGAAACCGACGAGAGTTTCGCCTGCTCAATTACACATGGAAAATTCCCGCCGAAATCGTGGACACGCTTCCGACCTTCCGAGTAAGAAAACTAGCACGAGAAAATAATGCAGGTTGACTAACACAACCCAGACGCACTGTCGCACCATCTGTGGCCGTTTATTCATTGCCATTCAACAGAATCACGAATCTCGAAGATGTTCTTCAGGAACAAAGCTTCCTACATCTCGCTAATCCTAAGGGACAGCTTCTCTACTTGGCTAACTGCCGGATTGTCAATCAGACCTTATTCAAGGACTTAAATAAAAAGAGAGCGCGATCCAGCTCTCAGAGACGAAAAGAAGGTTGACCGTCAAGGCCCTGACTACCCTTTTCATCGACAAAAACCTCCACGAAATCATGAAAGAGAAGCCAGAGCTGGACGATGGCGAGGAGATCAAGATCGTGGTATCGGCGAAATACAAGAAAAGGCCAGCGAAGTAAACGTTTATGATTGGTCGAGTAACTTGACTCCAAAGACTGTATAAAATAATGTGTCATCTGTTTAACACTGGGTTTCGTTTCCGCTTTCGACAGTAATTATATTGTCAGTATAAAAATTACTGTTTTATTTTCTCTTCTTCGCAATTGGCAAATTTTGTTACTTATTTCACCAGCGGTAAATCTAATAAAATATTGTTTATTTCTTTCGTCGGACCTAATGGAATCTTTATGCTATTCCAAATCGCGGTTCGACTAAATATTCGACGATTTTGTACCAAATATTCAGGTAATAATTGCGCTTGATGGGGTACCTGCTTCTTTTTTTGAAATTTTTACATGTTGCTGCACTGATCTCCCAATCTATACTGGAGGAATTCCTACACACTAAATTGTATTTATAGAGTAAGAAAGCAATCAAATCCTTTCCTGTATCTGCCCTCATTCAGATTACTATCTTTGTCTATTACAAAAAATCCATATTTGTCAGTAATTGTCTCGGAATTGAGATTAAGTCATGTCAGTATTGACATGATCGTCATACTCATGTCTAACATTTCTTTCTTTCTGTCTGCATAGTACTATCAGGTTAATATTATCTCTCAGGAGATGTTTGGGAATACGAACGTAGGTCTGACACTAGTAAAAACAGTCAACATGTGCCTGTCTACCCATGCAGAAGAAGGCTCTAATGTTGTCATATTTCTCACATGGAACATCATCAAATTTAATGATGGAATTTGATTGAGCTTCACTCCGTGGTATGATTTCTTCATGCTCACTTAAGTTTGAATGATTTTGAGTAGACGTAGACGTTTTCAAATCTCAGTCCATTTGGGCGTAGAATTAGAGCAAGTAAGGCATTGGTTTTGCCACAATTGGACGGACCACAGTGGGCCAGAATCGAAAAAAGCCTGGACAAAAAGCGAAAAACGAAATTTCATATTTACTGCTTTTTTTGTTTAATCCGATAAAGGCGGACTCTCTGCGTATTTTCCCAGAAAGAAAGGTAGAACTCTTTCAAACCTGTGGCTAGCCAGCATTCCAAAGTCAACTATTTTCAGAGCATCCAAGTCGCGTTATTTCGCTTCAATAAACGTTCCGCTCCAAAAGTGCTTGCAAGTTTTTAATTAAGTGTGTGTTTTCAATCGCGACCAAGGGAGGGTAATCTTGGAATTATGTAGAATATATTTTTATGTGTAAATGTTATTTTATCGAAGTCAATATATATTTTATGTAACGACCCAGAATGACATGTAGAAACTATTTTCGTGGAAAAAATGCCATTGAAAATCGTAAAAATAGTAAATCGCGCACTAGATCCCGCTTTGTTTAAATATTTAATTTGTTCGTTATACTGTATGGAATGAAAATTGATAAAATATGGGTGCACATATTTGCAGATTTTTCTGTAGGACAACGTTAATTACCACCGCGTTCATTCCAATGTGTGTGTACGTGTAGGGTAGTTAGGAAGGGCAGGGAACTGGTTTCTATTTCGCCTGGGTTAACATATCTGTATATATCCAAATATGTAAAATATGTACGTGAACATGTATTTATTAATTTTTTTGCATTATATTTAGAATTCGACACTCGCACCGGTCAACAGAGGACGTTGAGTAGAAAGGTATATTTTGACATATTTAAAAATCACCTGAACTGAGATTCGAAAGAAATTTTCTAAATTTTAGAAGAAAAGTGGAGATAGCCACAGGATACCCTTTCATTATAAACGCCGATATGAAAGATAATTATCGAAAAATTTTATCTAAAATGAAAACAAAGTTGTTGGGATCTTACAGAATGAAGGAGCGGTTTTCAAAAAAAATGAAGAGTGGTTACAAACCACAGTGAATCAAAGCTTGTATTTGTAGCTATCATTTGCCACTTTTTGAAACAATAATTTTAAAAAATATTTAAAGCTATTATCTTTCATTTCAAAGCTTTTAAACTTTTGTACTACTCGTACTGCAGTCCACGTACTAAACTAGCCAAACGACTTCTTCGAGGTGATCCGGGTATCAATCCACTAGGCACAGCGTGCAGAGAACACGACATTGCATTTTTGCAAAATCGTGGGAAAATTGAAGCGAGAAACTCAGCAGATCGAGCACTAACCAATAAAGTTTGGAAGCGCGTTTTTGCAAAAGATGCTATAGTTGATGAAAAAGCTGCAGCATTAGCTGTAACAAACATAATGAATGCTAAAGCGAAACTCGGCGCACAGAAAATCGTTAAAAGTGTTGGTGATGAACATCAATTAAAGAACATGCGTCTAAACAGTCCGTTTTAAAGTCAGTGGTGTTTTGCCACTGATTCCAATTTTCGCTGGCCTCTGTGCTTGAACTCTTTCTGGTAGAGCAGTTGATCTAGCAAATGCTGTAAGTGACGCCAGCGTAGTCAAACAACAACTGACAGAAGCTCAGCGCCATATAAAACAATAGAGGCTATCGCTCTCGGAAAAGGACTACACCTGAAACTGTACAAGAATGGACTAGGTCTTCAAATGGAACCCTACCGAAAAGGACCTGCGTCAAGAAACTTGAAGTGAAACTACCACACCCTGCACTCACTGACGCCGATCTGCTCAAGTATGCTAGAGCTCTAAAGATTTCTCGTTTCCGTGGAGATGCGCAATCAACCACCAGTGAATAGAACCTATCATTTTGAATCAGCTATTGTTAATCATGATGATAGAGACGGTCCAGGAACACACTGGGTAGCATATAAAATGATTGGTAATAATGTCCTATACTTTAACAGCTTCAATGATCTTCAACAACCTTCGGATCTTGTCGATTACCTCGGTGTTGGTAGCACTGTAAAGTATAACCATGAAACATACCAAGACTATGATAGTGTTGAATGTGGACATTTGTGTTTAAAATTTCCATGTGGACAGCTGTATGTAAACGATAAATACTGTCTATATAAGAGTGTGTGATGAACTGATTAGAGTCAGGATAGAGAAGAAAACCACAATGGATAAATCATTTACTCTCACTATAACAGGAAACTGTTCTGGTGCTAGACGCAGAGAATTTTCCACCAATAGAACTTTTTCCTCATAAGAACTACGCACTTGGACTTGTTGAATTCCTCACATTTAATGCCATTCCGAACGTTGATGCAGGAAAGTAAAATCTATGTCGGTGACCGAGTAGTGATCATACCTACTGGCAGTTATGAGATTGAAAACATAGAGAGTTATGTCCAGAAGATACTAGCAATTGACGGCATTACAATAAACATCAATCCAAATAATAATAATAATACATTACGCAGCGCGATAAAGTGTGATCGTGAAGTGAACTTTTAGCCAGAAGATTCTATTGGACGTTTGTTGGGATTCACACCGCGTGTTCTCGAAGCCAATAAGACTCACACTTCTGATCTACCTGTGGCTATTCTCAAAGATAAAGCTTTTCGACTTAAGTGTAATATCACAATGGGAGCTTACATCAACGATCACAAAGTGCACACGATTCATGAATTCTTTCCTGTTTTACCACCAGAATATAAGATCGTTGTAGTTCCATCAAACGTCATTTACCTCCCAATCACCATAGTTGATCAGGATGGTGACTTGGTGAATTTTCAGAGAGAAACTATAAAAATTCAACTACACCTGAAGTTATTTAATCGGTATAGTGTACAATCACAAAGGAGTCTATATAAGAAAGTTGACATGCATGAGAGAAGCCAGTACCCCACAAGCATGCAAGGCGCTTAAACCTCAGAATGTGCTCTTCTTGACACTACTCAGTCTCAAGGTCAAACATCGACGAAGAAAAAAACTGAAACGTCCATTCTAGGTACTCAATAAATACTAAACATTTGAGAACAAGTGAGATCTGATGAGTCCATAGTTAGCTGTGAGATTCATGCACATCAGCCTTATGCCTCTTCGTCATTCAACAACAGTGATGAAATTCGCATAGCAATCCAGCATCGAGATTTGTGTATACTACCAAAAAAGAGTTCACTGCACGTGTATGGCGGACTAACAAAAGCTAATGGAACTACATAAACTACTACTACAAGTCTAGTGAGCAACGCCGTCTGCTATCTATTTGATGAAATTCGCTATGAACTCAATTGCATTGAGATTGATCGATGCAAAAACGTTAGTGTCACTGGCACCATAAAAGGCTATGTCTCTCTCATGCCTGAACAAAGTTATATTATAGAAAATGCAAGATAGCTTGACATGGAAGTAACAAGACGTCTTAGCAATAACAAGGGCCACTTTGATGTGACAGTACCGCTCATCCTAGGTTTCGCTGAAGACTATCGAAAAATAATTGTAAGTGCAAAGCATGAATCTTAATCTTGACAAGATCATGGAGTGACTTGAACGCTATTATTTAAGATCAAGAGGAGGAACAATTTAGGATTACCACACACAAAGTTGAGTGGATAATTATGTGATGGCTTCAGATCAGCACATATGCACAGCACAGATCAGTACATAACAGCTGATCAGCTGTGGAACTTTATTGGGAATGATTTACCTATTACTATGAGTTTTCGCTGATGGGAAATGTATGAATACCCCCTGCTTCCCACTACTTTAAGACAGATATGGACGGTTAAAACGTCAACTTAGCTGGAAAGCCACGTTGCGTTCTTATGGGCTCCCAAACAGTTTGTATTACTGTTCGAGATGTATGCAAACTTCCAGGCGTCCTAATATGGTAAAGAGTCTGAGCCGATGTTGCAAAAAAGCAATTTACACTGATTGTTCTAGATCGTTCGAAACAAAATGAGTTTCTGAAAGAGGCTTCAGTGGACGTTCGTTTGGAATTTGAATCTGCAAACAACTTTTCTTCTGAAACTGCAGCCTACTGTCTAATTCTACATATTATTTAGTACCAACCCATTAGTGGTGAGGTAAAGAAGTTAATTTAAGATACTTGTTGTTGTGGAGGTAATTTTAGTGGTGGGAGAAAGGTTTAAAAAAATAATATTTTAATCTCAGTGTTCAGTTTACATCGGCATGGATTTCATTGTGCTCAGGCAAGGTTTCAAGAAGCCCATCATTAGTTCATCTTCAAAAAGTTAGCTATAGTTCCTCTCCAGGAAGACGCTCAACCTGTGGTCTACCTCTTTGAATCACCCTACTACTGGGACTCTCTGCCTGCCAAATACAAGAGAGTAAATTTATGGTTGACGCGCAATTAAGTAAGTAAGTAAGTAATAAGCAATCAATAAAGTTAGAAACAATTTTTTATTCTATTAGGGCCTATGAGTGGACCAATTAACGTACCAGAAAAGTTTATATTGGGCTGAGAAAATTTGATCAAAAGTTAATTTTTTATGAAAAAAATCAGAGTTTTAAATTGTTCAAACAACTTGTTTAAATATCTAAGTTACGGAAACAATACTTGCGCCATTCGATTCTACGGAAAAAATTACATAAAGTAAGAGTTAAGAGTTAGAGTTAAGTGTTAGACAATTTTTTTCTTTACCTAATTTGTTATGTAATATAAATAAACCTTGAACCGGGTGTCATATTATGTAATCGTTTTTTTATACTGTATTACAAATTGGGTGAAAAAAAAATTGTCCAATACGTGGACTTTATGTAATTTCTTCCGTAGAATCAAATGGCGCAAACAGTTTTTCAGAATCTCAAATGTTTAAACAATTTTTCTCTAAACAATTGAAAAATTAGATTTTTTCCATAAAAATCATCTTTTAATCAAACATTTGTAGTATGTCTATTGGTCTACCCATGGGACTTAAAAGATTAAAAAATTGTTTATAATTTTATTAATTGTTTACAAATTTTAAATTTTGAACCAGTTTTCGTTACTGATTACCATTTTAATAATAAATCACAACGATTTTAGAATAAAATGATTTTTTTCTATAACAAACTGATACACTGGAGAATTTTTTTCAAATAAATTGTTTCTACCAATTAAATAAAATGTTCTATAAAATTTTTATGCTCTTTAAGCCTATCTTAAATCATTCTGATCAACAACAAGTTTATTTAAGAAATTTTTTCACAGATAAAATATCATATTCTTGAAATGGCTTTCTTTCACGCATTATTTGTTTAAATAAAAAAATCTACAGAAGGAAATTAAAAAGTCAGCCTGAAGTTATTCTGCAACATTTAATGCTCAATATTTCTTAAAAAATCCATTGAAATCGGTTAAGAATTATAGCCTGTAATTTATTTAACAGAAAAGAAAAGCGAGATCATTTAAAGAAACGTATATCTTGATTCATGATTTTTCATACTTTAAGGAAGTTTCATCAGGTTTTGCAAAATCGAATTTTATCAACATGGTTATGTAAATGGAATGTTTAACAACGACTTAAACAGTAATAGGTTTGACAAAGATACTGAAATTCTTTGACTACTAAAGGTTACCACATACACATATCATATACTGTATATTTCTCTTCAATATATTAAAAGAGATTTGTACTGTCAGAAAATGAACTTTCTCAATCTTAATTAGTCAATTAGTTGCTCAGTGTCCTAAAATATGACTGATTTTCAGTTTATTTTGTGGCTAGTTTTGAAACATATAATATTTCTCATTAAAATTAAGAAGCGGAAGAGGAATTTGTGTGAAGGGGAATTTTCAGCTGGTAATAAATATTTAAATAAATTAAAATAAATAAATTAAATTAAGTATAAATTGTAGTTTGGGAATAAATAGTACTCTGAAAAAGATTGAGCGCTTATTATCTATAAAAATTACTATTAAGGATAGTTTGACTACTATACAGGGGGTAAAAATACTGTTTTCATTCTAAGCACATAATTTAACCTCTAATGTAACATTTTTCACAATTTGCACGCAAAAGAGAAAATTTTTTCCAAGTGGAATATATTAACGGGTAATAAATTTTTCCGCGGGAAAGCGTTCGTCTACGACTCATAGTTTTCGAGATTTAGACCAAACTTTTCATCCAATATTTGGGGATTGTTTTCACTCCCTGAATATGCACCGGGACACTTATACAAAAAAACATGATCAATTTTTTGCATAGTACTAGTTATTTATGAAGTAATATAAATAAATATTCCAATTTTATCCATTCAAACACTTCCCCCCCCCTTCCACCCCCTGCAGCATCCAAGATCGAAGTGATATATGCATTGTAACGCCGTGTTTTGTCATCTGAAATGATGAATTTAAGAAAAATGAGAGACTCCACACTCGAATTAATTTAAATTAGAGTAAACTGAGAAAAATAGATAGTAAAAAGGAGGGTAAGTTATTATCTGGATACTGAACTATGAGACAGCTATCTAAAACATTAGGGTGCAATATATAGATATTATAATATAATATCTCATATATTAAATCATAATATCTAGATAGCTAATATATATCATAATATCTACATAGCTGCCCAATAGTTCAATATTCAGATATTAACTTCCCCTCCTTTTCACTGTCTATTTTTCTCAGTGTACTGAAAATCTCTGTTGACAGGTTAAGTGAGTTATACCTTGAAAACCTATCAGTTAAACTAATTATTTTCCTAATTTGTTTAAATCACTTCACAGGTCGGACGTATTGTGCCTTGACGACCTATCAACTAGAATAATTGTATGTTTAAATTCACAGTAGTTGTTTACGTTCGTTTTGGAGGTTAGGTCTCTCTCTGGCGAATTCCTCTGAACATCCCGTGTCTATCTTTAAAAAATAATTATGCGATTATAACTATACTACTAGGTAATCCCGAAAGTCTATAGAAACGCAGCTGCAGCTAATATAGAAATCTACTTCAGAGCATCTACTTTTTTTTTAAAATCACTTAGGGTAGCATGTAGAATCCTACGTAAAAACCCCCACAGGTTCCTTCAACATTACCTGAACCAAATTTCTACAGGTTTGACGTATGGCATCTTACGGGTTCCTTAAAGGCGTCCACGTAGGATGTTACGGGGGAAACTACGTGGCATTCTTTAGGAAGCCGCTGAAAGTTTCCACATGAGATCTTATGCAGGGATTTTCAGTAGGGGTTCTCAGCTGCCAAATGTCAGAAAGCGGTGTCAACCATATCTCTTGAGACCTCGCCTAGCCACTCAGACTCCACGCAGCGGGCTGCTGTCAGGGGCCTCAAAATCAGTCGGTAAGGAAAGGAATAGGGTATTATCACCTACGCATGTATCATGGATGTGAGTCCCATGGTATTCAAGAGCGCACGTAAGGGATATCAACACCGATCTCCTTCGATCTGCAACTCGTTTGATCTGTCACTGGCAGTAGCAGTCGACAGGCTTTTAGCTCTGCGATAGTAAGGCGCGACTTTACCATTCCGCAATAACTGTATCGACCACGATTCTTTACAATTTTTGAACCATTTGTGGAATGAGTATTGACTCTTAAGACGAACGCGAATCATCTTTCTCTTTTAGTTAAAAAGTCAAGCTTAGTAAAAATAATTATATTAAAATTGACTGGTTTCAAAAGAAAACATTATTTCAGATATCTAAATTTTAACTCGTCTCATCCGAATTGCCATAAAATTAGAGAAGTAAGATGTTTGTTTTCCGAATGCTCCGAATTTCATATCCAGAATTCAGACCCAAAGATATCAAACTTATTGAAGATACATACCTTAAAAGAAAATGTATACCCTTCACATTTAATTAATGACTGTTTAAAAAAAGAAACGTTACGTCTTTATAACTCTGAATCTCTTACCAATAATAAAAAACTAGAAAATAATTTTGTAGATTTTACAGTTTGTCCGCATATCAAAGGTTTATCTGAAAAAATCGAACAGGTTTTACGTCATCATAAAATAAAAACAATCCTTAAACCAATTAGGAATTCTGGAAAGTTTTTCCCCAACTTAAAGGTTCCACTTTCAAAATCCAAACGAATGGGTTTAGTAAATAAATGCAACTGCTTAAATTGCTCGGAGAAGAAAATTAGAAACTAGAAATAGAGAACATAAATATTTAATTATTAATATTAATTACAAATATCATATAGCTCTTACGGAACATTATTTACATACCGGTCTTTGATTATACCGACTTTGATAATACACAAATTTTAGCCTATGAGAAAAACAAACCACGTCGGAAAGTTATTGCAAATTATTTTATCCATAAACACCAAAATTTTGCCGTTAATTTACGCTATGAAAATAACAATTTCCCGGAAATTTGTGAAGCCATTTTAAATAAAATTTAATTCTTTTATTCTTTTTCTTTTTTCGCACATTTTCAGCTTTAATTATAGAATTTGACAATAAGACCCCTGTTTCTTATTTGTTTGATCGCACTTGAAGGTTTTGAAATTACTTATCAAGATATATTTCATTATTGAGTGTCGTTTCAGTTTTCACTTTCTTTGTTGTCCTCAGTAGACGTTCAACCAGGTTGGCAACCGGTGTGTCGTGAAATCTTGCCAACTTGGTAAAAAATGTTTAAAATTTTTTTTTATGTTAACTAATTGACTTTATGTCTTTTGGACTGAAAACATTTCGAACAAAATCATTGAATTCATTGTACAGGTATGTTTTATTAATTTTTTAAATAAGTGGACTTTTTCAAATGTTTTGAATTTGTTTGTTAAAATTTGTCGTACCAATGAAATGCTCATCATATTTGAGTAATTTCTTTTATTTATAAACTTAATTTATTTGATCATTCAAAATTGTCATTTATCCAAACTTTCGTTACTTTGATTATATTCTTTACTTTTTTGTATGTTAAACGATTTTTTGTTTCCTTTTTCAGAATTTGACTATAATAAAATTTTATTAAAAAGCGTCGAAAATCAGGACCCATAAGTTTAATAATATTTTCTTGTCTTTAATTTAAGTGACCTTTCCAGTCGAAAACTGATTAAGAATCTAATATATAAGATAATAATGAATCAATACCGGGGATTATTACTGAAAGTTTAGTAACGTTTTAGTATCTATTTGAGCAATTTCGTTACTGAAACGTTACTGCGATTCTGACCTGTAAAAGGATTGTTTTATGATGGACAAGCCCCATGACCCAGGATCACAGCTGATGACTTCCAGTGCTGACCATCATAAACCCTATAATCCCCTTTTACAACACATAAAATTATTTATTATTAATTTATTAGTATCATTTATTCATATATATTTTATAATTATTATTTAAGCTTTCACCTGTATATATTTCGTCCTTATTATTTACATAGTATATCCCTTTGATGGTTAATCTAAAAATTTTATCCGTTTTTACGTACTTATTACGGTTTACGAGATACTTGAAAAAATTGATTTACCAATAGATAGTGATTTTAAAACTGCAAAAATTTTTATTTATAAATTTGAAACCTTTTAGACAGGTCACTGTCTTATTGGAAAGTTCGGAGAAGGGTCCTCCACTGGGCCTCGATCTGAAGGTAAATTCTTCAATTTTGAAATTTGCGATTCAAATTTAAAAATTCATCATCTAGGGACTTTGACGATTGCAAGTATTTAAAATTTCCTTTAAAAAATTAAAGCGCAGAATACCTATTAAATAAAAATTGTTTTAATTTTGTTTGTTTAAATTTTTTAATTTTGTTATAATTTTAAATTCAAAGCAAATTTTATATATTTGCAATCGAAAAGGTCCATAGATTATGAATTCTTAACTTCTGAATCGCAAATTTTAAAATTGAAGAAATTTTTATTTTGTCTTAATAATCCTCCTAATTTTATAATCATAATAGTTATTGTACCGTCTCGAAAATTTATGATGGTGCCAATTCCTTGACTGAGACAGCATTTAAAAGGAAAATCTGGGTCACCTTGGACTTTAAAAACTGCTACCTAAGTGCATGCAGGTATCGTTATTGAATAGACACTCAAGCCAGATACGATTTAGTATCTTTCTATCAGCAGGGTGCCGGGTAAAGATTCGGATCTGAAACTGGATAGTCCAGGAGCCACAGCCCTTTTTGATTTCTGATAGGTAACAAGCTAGAACTTTGTGAATAGGAAGATTTTGAA
>JBAGKK010220586.1:0-44281 GCA_037177015.1 Euceroptres primus | reverse complement strand
CGAAGTTTAAAAATATAAGTAAATATTACAAAATGCAAATGTGTCAATTAAATAATTAGAATAATGTAATAGAAGATTCTGAAATAAATCAAAGTTGCATGAAGAATGTAAAAAGTTGTTTTGAAAGTGTTTTTGAAAGAAAGGTCGAAGAAAGGTCTTTGATTTCTGATTTTCTTATTTTTTACATTTTACAGGGTGCTATTTTGTTATTTTTGAATAAAAATTAATAATTTTAGTTCTAACCATAGCCACACTCTTACTGAATCTAAATCTTTTTGGTTTTTGTGTTTTAGGTAATCCTTCACAAAAAAATTTCACACATTTTAAGAGTGTATTAACAGAGCCCAAAAAGAATTACATCAATATATATATAAAATAGAAATAGGTTGAAAACTTCGCAAAAATAGCCTTTTTGGGGCGTCTAAAGTGGTATGATCCCTTCAGGGGGTATTTTAGTGTGATGGGCACTTTTTCACATCAATTTTTCGGAACTTTTTTTAAAAAATTGAAAAGCAACATGATTCTGAAATCTTTTTCACTGTATTGGCACACATTTGAACTATGATAGACATTTTTTAAAATAAAAATATTCAAAATGGTGAACGCTGCAGGCGCTCAAAAATGAGGCCTCAAAAAAAAGTGCCCGGATGGTGAGCATGATTCCGGCTCTCCAGGTAATCTGAAAAAAAAAATCAAAACGATTCTTAAAACGTACACATGCGGCTATCGTAAGTGGTGGAATGAAAAGAAAAGTTAAAAATTGTCAAAATGGCGGACTTTTGAAAAAAAAATGTTTTTCACTTTTTTTTAATTTAACGGGTCATAACTTCTTTAAACAATAACATTTAAATCCAATTCTACTACGAACGATAGGCACACGTATGATTATAAATTCAGGGTTGCTACAGAAGTTCAATTTCAAAATTCCAGGTCTTTTTCAGTTTTTCAAAGCGTTTATTTTTAAAAATTATTTTTAAAAATTTGTTAAAATTTTCAGTCAATTCAATTCAATATTCTACCGATCGCAAACTAATTTGTCGACAATTTCTGGTAGGGGAAAGTTCCCTAACACGGGCTACCTCCTAATATGGGCCACCCTTAATATTTTCGTATGAGAACATTATATTCATCACTTATGTATGAAGATAAATGTTCAGCAAAATTCTAATTATTTTGAAAGTGTTTTTTTTGCACTGGAAGTAAATTAACGAAAACAGAAAGGAAAAATTATTTTTGTACATTAGAGAACGAACTTTTACCTGTTTTAGAAGTTTTAATTTAATAACTTATAATGATTTGAAGAAGTAAGTTATTTATTTTTTTAATACATAATCTTGTAAAGTTTGCAATTGTTACTTACGTTTTATTAATTTTTATTCTGTTTAATAAAAATATTTAAAAAATTGTAAACATACAAAATTCCTAAAATGGGCTCCGGTTGGGCTAGAAAACTGCTGATATGAGAACGTAGTCTGCTTTATCTATTAATTACCAACGGTACATCGAAAATACGTCAGATATTTAAATTTTGCGCTATAATTAATACCTTTCCTAACCTCTTTATTGCTTTTTGATCGTGAGCAAGACATTTTTTAAAATATGTTGGGGCCCGTCTTAGGATACCGGGTTGCCTACCCTGCAAAAAACTTCAAATTAAAAAGTATTATATTGCTTCGCATTCAGGAGATGTCTGGAATTCCGCTTTTCGACAAGCTCGCATCCGACTCCAACCAATACCTTTGAATGCGAGGTTTGCGAATAGCACGCTTAAATCTTGTATACATTTGAATGCGAAAAAAATTATGAGTGAAAATGACTACTTTTTAATGCGAGAGTTCACATTAGTGTGAATGCGATTAAATACCTTTGAATCTTTCTAATATAAAAATATTTTTTAATGCGAAAGGGTCGCATTCAAATGTTTTTGAACTGTCTACAAGTAACGCGAATTAAATAAGAATTAATGCCAATGCTGCAGAAAGCGGGATTAAATCGCTTTAAAATATTAATGCATTTCAATACTTTTCAAAACGGCATTTAATGCAGGATAAGACGGGAAAAACACATTTTTTTCAACATCGAAATTTATTGCCTTTTAAACATTTTTGTGAAAAAAGAAATTTTCTACAAAGTTATGGGTATTTGAATTTTTTGCTTTGTTTTAAAAAAAACCCAAATTTTCTCTTTAAACTTCTACAACTTTTGACCTAATTAAGATATGTAAGATTTCTTTCCAGATTCTGGTGGCGTTTATCGTCTTCTTTCGAAATTCGCCAGAAAGTTTAAAAAATGTTCAAAATTAACAAAATAGCGGTGATTTTTCTGAAAACATTTATAGTCGATTTTCTCAAAAAATCCACATTTATATTTTTTTCCAATTTTTTATTGAATTTGTACTATCGAAGGGAAGACATCTTGTGAGTTTTATGCAGGCTAAATAACTTTTGTGGCCAGGAGAATTTTTTTTTATAAAATCGAATTTTCGTATTTTTCTCAAAAACAACTACAGATACGAAAAAATGTTAAGAAAATAGTTTGCACAATTAAAAAAGTTCTACAAAGTTCTTTTACTCATTTATGATATCTTGCACCATTTCCGAGGAAAATAAAAAAATTCAATTTTCATACACAAGAAAATTTTCTTGACTCCTGGTTTATGGAAATACCCACCTTGTTATTTTGTTAAATATTTTTTAAAAATGTATGTTTATATAAAGAAGTCTTCCTGTGAGTTTTACGTGGGCTAAACAATTTTATGTCCAGAAAATTATTTTTCAAAAAATCGAATTTTCAAATTTTTTACTGAAACAATTTAAGTTACAAAAATAATGTCAACACAAGACATTGTTTGCCTAAAAAGTTTTTGACGAATGAAAACGTGAGAGTGGAAGAAGATGCCGTCCATTCCGGAATACAAAATTGTCACATATTGAAGATGGAGATTGATGAAAGTGATATGAAAACTTCTTACATGGCCAAAACTGCTAAACACGATTGGGTTCCTAAATTATCTACAGAATCCAATGATTCCTCTTCGGATCTCGAGGACTCTAATGAAGAATCTGAAAAAATAGATAATAAAAATCTGGAAACGTAGGCCCAGGTATTATTTATTTTTTTTATTAAACTGAGATTCAAAAGACGTTTTTGTACATTATTGAAAAATATTAGGGTGAATGTGAAATATATTTAAATATATTGAATATAAAAACTTTTTAGGCAAACAATGTTTAGTCTTGACATTATTTTTGTAACTTAAATCGTTTCAGCAAGAAATTTGAAAATTCGATTTTATGAAAAATAATTTTCTGGACATAAAAATTGTTTAGCCTAAGTAAAACTCACAGAAAGTCTTCTTTATATAAACGTACATTTTTAAAAACTATTTAACAGAACATGGGTATGGGTATTTATGGGTATTTATTTATTTATTTATGGGTTTTTCCATAAACCAGGAGTCCAGAAAATTGTTTTGTGCATGAAAATTAAATTTCTTTTATTTTTCTCGAAAATGGCGCAAGATATCATAAATGAGTAAAAGAATTTTTTGTAGAACTTTTTTAATTGTGCAAACTATTTTCTTAACATTTTTTCTTGTCTGCAGTTGTTTTTAAGAAAAATTAAAAAATTCGATTTTATGAAAAAAATTCTCCTGGACACAAAAATTATTTAGCTCGCATAAAACTCACAAGATAAGGTAGATGACCCAGTAATCGTACCGTTCCCAGTAACTGTGTAATTGGCACATAACCTAAAGAAATGATTATAAAATATCTTTAAAAAAGTATTTAGTAACAAAAAATAACGAGCTTTAACATTATTTATTATAAAAATCAATAATAAAGTAATAATAAATAAATAATAAAGTAATAATAATAAATAATAAAATAAAATAAAAAAATAATAAAAAAGCAATTATAAATGCTTAAAAAATTAGATTGACAGCGAAACGATCACTGGGACTAAGGTTACGATACTGGGACATTTACCTTATCTTTTCTATTATAGTACTAATTCAACAAAAAATTGGCAAAAAATATAAGTGTGGGTTATTTGAGAAAATCGACTATAAATATTTTCAGAAGAACGGCCGCCATTTTGTTAACCTTGAAAATTTTCTAAATTTTCTGACGAATTTCCAAAGAAGACGATAAACGCTACCGGAATCTGGGAAGAAATCTTAAATATCTCAATTAGGTTAAAAGTTATGGAAGTTTAAAGAAAAAAATTTGGGTTTTTTTGAAAAATAAAGCAAAAAATTCAAATACCCATAACTTCGTAGAAATTTTTTTTCACAAATCGCAAAAATAACGAATCGTCTAATTTCCTCTAAGAAACAACATATTTTGTCCCCGAGAGATTCTGCGACTTCAAGTGTAGAACCTGCCTGATTTAAAATGGATTCGGTCTATTGAATTCTAAACAATTCTAAAATTTGCAATTTTAAAATCCTCAGCCAAAGACTAAAATAATTATTAAGATTTTAAAGAGGTACTGCTAAGAAATTCCAGTTAGTGTTTAAAAATTCCGCATGACTTTACCAGGTTTTCCAGAACTTTTTCACATTTCCATGACAATTCCAGGTTTTCCAGGCCTTGTAGCAACCCCGAAATTTTAAAACCATAGAGTCATAATAAAACCATAGAAAAGAATCATAATTTAAAGCTGAATTTGCAAATATTAATCACGGGGTCTTTCTTATGAAAGTGTTGTAACATTAGTCATTTACAAATTTGCAAAGTACGTGAGTTGCTTAATTTTTCCAAGAAAATAATTTTTTTCTAATATTTATTTTTGTTCCAGTCAAGAGATTTGATCTTAATTCATAATCTGAATCTTTTTTACCTAAGCTCTCTCATCGATTGACGCATGCGGGTCGAATGTAAACGTAGAGCCCATGCAAGAGAGGAGCAGTTGGGAAAATGAAACGAGTATGACCAAACTGTACCCTCAAGGGTTGCACCATTGAACCATACTCACTACTAGTCGGGGCGGGGGTTGAATGAGAAAGACAGAGAAGGCAAAACCGCTTCGCTTCTCGATAAAAGCAGGGCGACCAGACACGACCAGATGCCTTGATGTTGTGACGCATGGAATACGCGCTTTTTAAGATCAGTGTTATTTTCTCTGTGTATAGAACTCGTAACCAAGTTATCTTTCACCCCACAAATTGGATAGCACTTCCACTTAAACCTGTCTAAACGGTACGTTTATAAAACTCTTTTTAGATGGAGTATTCAGTAATTTCTCTGCAAGAATGATTTTTCTGTTAAAATAATATGCAATGAATTAATTCAAAAACAAAAGTCAAAACTGGAAAGAAATAAAAGTTAACATCCTTTTGATTATAGTTCTTTCCACTTTGCAATACAATGTTTCTTTCTCAAGAGAAAACTGGATCAATTTATGATTCTATAATCCTTCATGCATATATTAATTTTATTCTTTCCTTAATTAACATAACTAATGATCGGTGAAGCCTTATTGCTTTGAATAATTGAACTAATTAAATTTCGATTACCTATTTGTTAAATTATAGGCACCTTGGAATCAAAAATGCGAATTACGAGGCGAATTATATTCTTCTACTCCATGTTAAATTAACCCTTTAGGGCATTAAATTCTTTGTATGAAAACAATTTTTTCTGTGACTAATGACAACTTTAGAATCTAAAGAAGCAAAAAAAAATCAACATGAGAAAATTGAGATTTTTCGACCTTTTCAATTTTTTTTTTTTCTCGGAAAATAGTCATGATGTTTTATCTGAAAACCAGCATGCAGAATAGAAAATTGACTGAGAAACTAGAAATATATTTTGCCAATCTTATTCAAGAATAATTTAGTTACACATGAAATACTTCAAAAACTGTAAGGTCAGGGTTGCGACAGAAGAACAATTTCAAAATATTTCCAGGCCTTTTCCGAATTTTCCAGGTTTTATTTTGAAAAAATTCCATTAGTCAATTCAATTTGATATTCTACTGGTCGCAAACTATTTTGGCAACCATTTCTGGTACTGTGAATAATGAATGCAAATTTAAAGGGAATTTGAATAATTATTTAATTCTAAACAATCAATTCCTATCAATTTGCAATTTTAAAATCCTCAGCTCACAACTAAAATAATTATTATAAAAACACTCAAAAAAGTATTATTCTAACCAGTATTATTCAAACCATTCTAACCATCTGGTTATTCTAACCAGAATTTTAGTTAGATTCTACTTAACATTCCTTTCCGGTTGTCTTAATCAGATTTTTTATTCTAAACAGATTTTTTGGTTATTTTTAGAAATTACTAAAAAATCTAATAATTCCAAACAGAATTTTGGTTTAAAACAATCAGAAAAAAATGTTAAGTAGAGCCTAACCGGAATTCTGGTTAGAATAACCAATTTTTCTAAGTGAATTTAAAGGAGGTACATCTAAAAAAATTCCAATCATTTTTTTAAATTCCATGACTTCCAAGACTTTTTCAAAATTCCATGAAAGTTTTTTCAGGTCTTGTACACTCAGAACAAAATCTTGCTGATTAAACGAAATCGTTTAGTTGATTTAAATAAAAATTTTGGTTAAGATTGCCAAATTTTTATTTAGTCAACCAAATGTTTTCTTGGTGGAACCAAATCTTTGGTTGAATATACAAAATGATTTATCTTTGGTTAAATTAACTAAAACTTTTGATTGACTCGAACATTTGGTTCTGTGCATCATAACCAAATTCTATGATTGAATCAACTAAAATTTAATTTAACTGATTTAACCCAATATTTTTCTCTAGCAACCCTGAAGGTGTATCATAATTATATTGGCGATTCTCAAATAGATTTAACTTTTGGTTTCTGAAAGTCGAACGAATTAAAGTTCTAAATGATGTAATAATTGTTATGTACTAGGATGTACTCTTTCAAGTGGGAAAGCTGTTCGACCTAAACTTCTGCTTTTTTACACTAGTTTGTGTCTAAATTATTGTTTTACTCAAAGCACATTATTATAAAGGTTTGAAAATAATTTGGGCAGGTTTAGCGAGTCAAAATGGTTCCGAAAATGTTATAAAATGTGCAAAGATTGTCTTTTTATATTGTAAAAAATTTTCAAACGTTTTTTTTTGAAAATTTCTGATTTTTTCCAAAAATTCGAAAATTTTAGAAATTTGGAATTTTTTTTAAAAAGGTAATTTTCAAAACATCTTCTCGTCTCCAGAAACAAAAAGCATTCTTTGCCTCTTTAATGCGGTTTCCAACCTTATACCAGTGCATACAAAAAAAGGCTTCGGAGTTGGCAGGCTTCGGAGTTGACATTTCTGAAATTTATCGTGCTGTAATTGAAAGAGAATTTTTTTGAAAATTAAATCAACTTCGGGAGATGCTTTTGTTCTATCAACCCTACAGATTCTAGGAGGATATTTTTTCAAAACAAATTATTCCCCCTTTGGTCGTCCTTTTTCGAAAGGCTTCGGAGTTGACATTTCAGATTCCACGCACCTTTTTACGTGTTCTTAAAGAACTTAGGAAGAGTTAATACATTTTAAGATTCTGGAAACGTCATGGACTTTTAAAATTTGATAAAAACTACTTATTTTTATGATTATAATCGATCATGATAACGCATAGCACATAAAATTCATCATAATTAATGAGGCTTCGTAGTTGAAACCTAAGCGATGGACAGACATATAAGCATGGTTCTTTCAGTCAGTATTTATAATTTCTAATATGTTAATATTGCAATTCAAACTACATTACGTACTTTTGAAAAAGATCGAAAACCAATAATGGCAAAATATTTTTACTAGTCCTTTCACATTTCAAGTATGTGAAACTGTAGGGAGAGACACTTAAAGGTATTTGATACATAATGATGTCATGAATTACCGACCGTTTTTTTATTTATATTCAGCAGGTTTATTAAGAGATAAATTAAAATATAATGCAGAAATTTGAGGAAATAATAAGGAATATATTAAGCAATCGATGTCTGGTGCGTTTCAATTTTTGTTTTGAAAAAAAATTATTTTTGAAAAATTTTTTCTTTCGAAATAAACCCTGAAACGCATCAGACATCGATGCCTAAATATATTCTTTATTATTTCCCAAAATTTTAGCGTAATATTTGCATTTCTCCCTTAATAAACCCGCTGCATGTAAATAAAAAAACGGTCGGTACTTCGTGACGTCATTATGAATCGCATAACCTTAAAAAGGCTGAAAATTGACTATTTTATTATAAAAATGGTATGCTTAAAACTTTTTATAAAACTTTATCTGCATGGACTACAAGAAAGTAAAAATGGTATGCTTAAAATTTTTTATAAAACGTTATCTGCATGGACTACAAGAAAGTAGACCATCATATAGGTGAAAATAAAAAAATCGTCAATATTTAACTAATAATTTTTGTTGAAAAAAATATTTCAAATTTGATTAAAGCACGCTTTTTCTGTTAGTGTGCATCTGAAATATGATGAAAATAATAAAGAACAAGATCAAGAAACGTACTTAGAATTTATTTATGATCTTTTTTAACCTTTTTAACTTAGAATTTCACAATCTTCAGCCCTTAAAATGCATGAATGGACTATACAGAACGAATTAAATATATATTTCAACGTTTATTGTATCTATCTTTTTATCTATATCTATATCTATCAGTAATATCATAATTACATTGAATGATAAATAATATGAATTTTCGGAAAAGAATGTTTTTCTATTTTCGTTAACCTATTTAAAAAATATTATTCTTTTCAAACAAAGCGACTAACTTCATTCAAGATATCATAAAAACACGATGACAATAAATCAATGAAAAGGAATTCTTCTTTAAAGGTTATTTCGTTACTATAAATTTGTTTAAATTGCGAGTTTGTAAGAACGAATAAGGGGTAAAATTTGCCAATTGTACCCGCCTAAAATTTTGTTGTCGCCTATCTTATTGAAACTCCACCAGATTGTAGTGTTAGTGGACCTCCTTAAATTCTGTAAAGGGGGTGCACCTAGTATAACGGGGCCCGAATTTTTGACGATTTACCCCGACAGCTTACTTTCAATTGTACATAACTCCTGATACAGTTATCCAATTTTACTTTTTTATGGGGGTCTTGGAAAGGTCTTTTAACGAGGTTTACAATAAAAATAATTATTTTACGATAAAAAAATTGTTTCACCCTAATTTTTCATTTTTAAAAACTTTTTTGAATTTTTCTCACAATGCGTCATTTTTGATTTTTTTTAAAGTAAGCTAGAAAAAGAGCTTGATTTTTCTCTTGAAAATCATCCCAAAACGAAAAATTCATGCTGCGGAGATGACGAATACTTAGAAGTATTCGTCATCCCCTTGCTCCTCACAGTGGTACTTAAAAAATGATTTTTTAAATTGAATTTTACGTTCATTTTGCTCTTCTCTTCGCGATCTTGCTCTTCTCTTCATGATTTTTCTCTCCGCAGCATGAAATTTTCCCGAAGGGAAAGATCGTGAAGAGAAGAGCAAGATCGCGAAGAGAAGAAGAAAGAGAACGTAAAATTCAATAAAAAAATCATTTTTTAAGTAACACTGTGAGAGGCAAGGAGACTCACATCAAAAAGCACTCGAAATCATTAGAGGCAGAAGATTAACATAAAAAAAAACACCCCAAAACGTGCGAGGCAAGGGAACTTACCAAAACGCACCTTGAAATGTAACAGGCGAGCAGAATTATCCACCACAATCTTTTATTATTTTATTATTAACTATCGTTTTCTTACAATGAAACCGGTTTCAAATATTCATTAAGAAGATATCTAAATTGTTCTCCAACTATCAAAAAGTGAGAATAAAATAAAATCGTCGTTTCACGTAAACAGAAAAATCATTTTTATCAAGTATTAGAACCACTGAGACACTACAGTACGCCTGGTAGCGCTGCGGCTAGTTGGCGAAATAACTTTTTTATTGTAAAATGATTATTTTTATTGTAAACTTCGTAAAAAACCTTTCCAAAACCCCTATAAAAAATTAAAATTGGATAACTATATCAGGAGTTATGTACAATTGAATGTAAGCGGTCGGGTTGAATCGTTGAAAATTCGGGCTCCTGTATCTTGACAACCAGTTATACTAGGTGCACCCCCTTTTGAGAATTTAAAGAGGTCCACTAATACTACAATCTGGTGAAGTTTTAATAAGATAGGCGACAACAAAATTTTATGCGGGTATACTTGGCAAATTTTACCCCATAAGTCTTTACGGGCAATATTTTCACGTATAACTTACCTTATAAAAAGTGCACTTATCTGGACAAAAACGCGAGACACGATGACCTTATAAAGATGTATGGTTTTCAAAATTTGTTGAAATTTGTTAATTGCTGATTTTATTTATATTCTTGACAGATTTTCACATGAGTATATTGTAAAATTTATGTCAAAATTCACTTGTTTTATGGTTTAAATATAGAAAACTACTATTTTAATTAAAAAATCTGACGAATTGTGTCTCTGGGCGCGATGACCAAAACTGAAATTCAAATCTTGGAGTACATGAAGAGCTATTCGTTTTTTGAAATTGAAATTAATCGAATGATTATTAACTTCTTTTTTTATCTTTAGGAGTAATTGAGAAAAGGTGTAACCCAGAAAAGCATCCAATTTTATTTTGAGGGGCTCAAGCTAATGAACATTTTTTAAAGAATTTTATTTTATATTACAAATAATTTTTGAATGCCAATATTTTACACATAAAAGAAGAGATATTGAACTTATAAACAAATTTTTTTATTGTTTTTTATGATTTCTTTCATTGAAATGGCCGCCTGAAGTTTGCCCTCTTTTTCCGTGGTTAGCATGATTTTAAAAAAACTTTTGCACCGGCCAATCTGAAATTTTAAAGGCTTACTTTATATATGTATGGTTTTAGTATGAAGCAGAATTATAATTATTCATTAATATTTAACCGTATTTTTACGGTTAATTGAAGTTGCAAAAAAATTTTCGAAAAATTCAAAAGTCCGCCCTTTTTTTGTCAGGTGTGTTTGATGGTGGTTCATACGATAGCGAATATCCTACTTTTTAATAATCCATATGACCGAATCCATTTCAAATCAGGCAGGTTCTACAATTGAAGTCGCAGAATCTTTTGGGGACAAAATATGTTGTTTTTTTTTAGAGGAAATTAGGCGATATGTATTTTTGCGATTTGTGAAAAAAATTTTCTACAAAGTTATGGGTTTTTGAATTTTTTGCTTTATTTTTCAAAAAAACCCAAATTTTTTCTTTAAACTTCCATAACTTTTGACCTAATTGAGATATTTAAGATTTCTTCCCAGATTCTGATAGTGTTTATCGTCTTCTTTCGAAATCCGCGAAAAAACTTAGAAAATGTTCAAAATTTACAAAATATATGAAAATATTTATAGTCGATTTTCTCGAAAAACCCACACTTATATTTTTTGTCAATTTTTATTGAATTTGCATTATCATAGGGAAGACATCTTGTGAGTTTTATGCGGGCTAAATAACTTTTGTGGCCAGGAGAATTTTTTTTCATAAAATCGATTTTTCAAATTTTTCTCGAAAATAACTACAAATACGAAAAAATGTTAAGAAAATAGTTTACACAATTAAAAAAGTTCTACAAAAAGTTCTTTTACTCATCTTGTACCATTTCCGAGAAAAGTAAAAAATTCAATTTTCATGAACAAAAAATTTTCTTGACTCCTGGTTTATGGAAGTGCCCATAAATAAATAAATACCAATAAATATTCATACCTATATTTTGTTAAATAGTTTTAAAAAATGTACGTTTATATAAAGAAGACTTCTTGTGAGTTTTACGTGGGCTAAGCAATTTTTATGGTCAGAAAATTATTTTTCATAAAATCGAATTTTCAAAGTTTTTGTTAAAACGATATAAGTTACAAAAATAATGTCAAGACTAAACATTGTTTGCCTAAAAAGTTTTTATATTCAATATATTTAAATATATTTCACATTCAGCCTAATATTTTTCAATAATTTACAAAAACTTCTTTTGAACCTCAGTTTAAAAAAAAAAATAATACCTGGGCCCACGTTTCCAGACTTTTATTATCTATTTCATCAGATTCTTCATTAGAGTCCTCGAAATCCGAAGAGGAATCATTGGATTATGTAGATAATTTAGGAACCCAATCGTGTTTAGCAGTTTTGGCCATGTAAAAAGTTTTCATATGAAAAAAAATTCTCCTGGGCACAAAATTTATTTAGCCCGCATATCGATAGTACAAATTCAACAAAATATTGTCAAAAAATATAAGTGTGGGTTTTTTGAGAAAATCGACTATAAATATTTTCAGTAAAACCACCGCTATTTTGTTAATTTTCAACATTTTTCAAATTTTCTGGCGAATTTCGAAAGAAGACGATAAACGCTACCAGAATCTGGAGAAAAATCTTAAATATCTTAATTAAGTCAAAAGTTTTTTAATGAATTAGAAGTTTAAAGAAAAAAACTGGGTTCTTGTAAAAAACAAAGCAAAAAATTCAAATACCCATAATTTCGTAGAATTTTTTTTCACAAATCGCAAAAATACGTATGGCCTAATTTCCTCTAAAAAACAACATATTTTGTTCCCGAGAGATTCTGCGACTTCAAGTGCAGAACCTGCCAGATTTGAAATGGATTCGGTCATATAAATTTTTGCTTTTAGATGATCCATTGTCAAATTATCAAGCGAACCACTGAAAAAGAGGGCAAACCATTTGTGCAGTATATGTAGTTTAAACTCTAATAAATACCTTAAAACAAAAATTAATTTTATATTTATTAAAATTACCTAGATATCTTTGAGGGACACAATAGTGAAAGGTTCCTGAAATATGTTCAAGAATAAAAGCGTAATTTTCTCGGGGCAAATTTCGTCGATTTTTTAATTTTCATCCATATGTGTTCGAAACCCTTTAAAAGGTTGAAAAAGGTCCACGAACATTGAATAAACTTCCAAGAACATGACAGTTAAATCTATTTGAGAATCGCCCATATATGATACGCTGATGTGTTTCAAAGAGTTTATTGAGCAAATGCTGAATATTAATTGTTTGTATTGAATTATTTTTCAAATGGAAACTAAAAATTTTCAGATTACTCTGAGGAGAGAAACTAGTGACAATTCAGAGCATCGTACACTTGTATGGTGTAAAAACCACAAAGTCAGAAAAGGGCAATGTGCGAGATCTCAAAGAGTCAGCGTAGAACTTTTCGTGATCAGGATCCCCCACGAATCCGCGAACGAAGCGCGGAGAACCTTCTCAAGGACGCGTTCCAACTATCTCGATCCACCCCGAATTCACCTACTACGCTTCAACGCGCTTCTAGCCTTGAGAAATGCTTCAGCGATCCGGAATTCTTCAGGAAGCATCGCCAACAACTGCAAACGCCGCGGGAAAAAGAGGAAGAGGAGTCGAACGACTCCGTAGAAAATACAACAGTCAGTGGTAGTCGTAATCGAGGCTCGACCAGTTCTAGTCGGGAGAATAACGCGTGCACTGAACTCGAGGCTGAAAACGGAAGAATTACACAGGATTGGTGCAAGGAGTTACTCGCCAAAGTGCCTTTGTCCTGCAGGATCAAAGAGGTGAGAGTTTCAACTCTTGATAATCATCCACTGAGAAAAAATAATTTTGAATCTATTTTAGCACGTGCTTTTGCGATCTGCCAAAAACAGAGGCTATTGATTTCAAATAATATACTACTGTGACGCAGTGTATCATTGTTGATTCAAAAACAGGAAACTTTGATTCGAAAATTGTAGATTTTGATTCAAGAGCGATGTTATGAATTCCCGAGCATACACTGTATGCATATTTAGTACTTTTTTACATACTTTTGTAGTAAAATTACAAGCACATGGTAAATTTACATCGATGCACGGTTCAAATTTACAACATCAATCATACACTGAAAAGAAAATACTTTTGAAGTATGCTATTACTATCTGTCAAAAGCAGATGCTATAGATTTCAAATAATTTGCTTTGGAATTTATAGCATCGTTGTTGAATCAAAATCTACTATTCTGGAATCAAAGTTTACCGATTTGAATCAACAGTGATACTGAAAATTCTATAGTATATTATTATAAATCAATAGCATCTGCTTTTGGCAGATCGCAATAGCATATGCTACAGATTCAAAAGTATTTTTTTCTTAGTGTATATGAAAAATAAGGATGATATAAAAAAATTTTATCAACTAGACTTGGACATTATTATATTGACCCATTAAATATATTGATTGATTAAATATTATTGATTAAATCATATTGACCCAAAAAAATATAAAGCTTTTGTTCTCTTCCTGAATAAAAGGAAATAACAAATGATGCTTTTCTTGAAATTCTATCCGTTGCCCAGAATTTATGCAAGCTAATTAAGAGGCCAGGGTGTCTCAAAGATTTCTACATCACAGCTGCCTGGCTCGATTCTTGGTAAGAGACGAGCCATCTAGCTTTCACCAGAATGACAATTATGTACCACCCAATACAAGAAGATTTGGATTTTGGCAGGCTTCCTACTGAAAGAGACGTGGGAGAAGAGAAATAAGATCCAAGAAGGAAGGGCGTTAGCACCTACGATCTTGAACTGAAGAACTCTAGAGAATAAATGGAAAAATAGATTCTATTATAGATAGATGCTTTTGTAATATCGAAGCTACTTTAAATATTCAAATTCGTGTGCTACTTAATCAAAAGTTGCATTTCTAACTAAATTATTACTGAAAATTGTCATTACTTATGAAATCGGTAATTACTTATTACTGAAATTAACAATTTATAATACTTCGATTTTGTCATCAATTAATAATAAACTACTGCACTACCTTTGCAAGAAGCAAAAAACTAATTAATTACGAAATTAATTACAACCTCATTCGTGATCACTCGCATTGATTTAATAAATTTAATTACGAAACGGCAATCGTTTAATTAAATAAATATTTGCAACCAAACCACGTTTCCTGAAACCAATTAACGAAATCTGCACTTGAGGTATATCATCAACAAAAATAAAATATTAATTTAATATAACTACTGTATTTTAACATAACTATTGAATTTAATTATAACTACTGAATTTTACTATAGCTACTAAATTTTAATATAAATGCTGAATTTTAATAAAACTACTTAATTTTAATATAACTTCTGAATTTTAATATAATTACAGAATTTTTGGTTGTTGAATTTTGCGTTCAATTTTTTTGTGTTGAATTTTTGGTTCAATGATGTTGCAATACACAAAGAAAGAATTATATTATTTATGGTTAACAGTAAATTGAGTGGTATATTACAACAGTTATGTTACAGCATAGTTTGTTCTGTCAATTTCTGTTGAGTCATTCTTGTCAAATGTCTCTTTCCTTTTGAACGGTTCGACTGTAAGTTCACTAGTACACCATAAATGGATTTGGATTTTAGCTATAGAATAACGTTGCACCATAATGAATTTTTTTTCAGTCAAAAAGACGTTCACAGACTTATTGTTGGACGTAGATTCATAATTATATCAATCAAACATTGATGTCTTCTGTCTTCGAGATTTCCTCGCAATTTCTCTAATAGTCTTTCTCTTTCTCATCTTCTCTAATAGGCTTTCGAATTACGCTTATGACAACTTTAAGTATCCACAGCTCAAGATTGCAGAAGCTAGAAACAATTTGTGTTGAAACCTTCTGTTGAAATTTTTTTTCGTAACTCTTTACGCCCAATGCGATTTTATGCACCGTGAAATCACGTGTTTCTCAAGTGATGTCTACAATTTTTCAATTGAAAGAAATAGATAAAGATAGGTACTTTTAATTTTTTAATTGTAAAAAATAGACAAAGATAGGTACTTTTAATTTTTTAATTGAAAAAAATAAACAAAGATAGGTACTTTTAATTTTTTAATTGAAAAAAAAATAGACAAAGATAGGTACTTTTTGATTTAATTAAAAACGACCCTAAATTTGTCTGCAAAATGATTTGCAACTCAAGTAAAACTGAAAAGAATTAACTGAATATTTTTTAAATTGTTTAATTGATTTTGTTTAATTTGTTTAATAAGTTTAATTGATTCTGATTATAATACAATAAATAAATAAAATTTCAATGCACCACAGTGAATCCTGAAATTGTATCATGAGAACATGATGAAGAAAGAGGTATTCATTTTTATTTTTCACAATTGTATCAGAAAAATATGATCAATTATTATTCATTAGCTTATTTATTAGCAGTTGCTAAGCAAATAAGAATTTACTTAGCAACAGTTCATAAACCCCAAAAATATTATGTTTTCCAAATTGCGCGGTGTTAAATTGTATTAAAATTGATTGTATTCATGAAAATTGTATTCAAACAAGATCACGAAGGAGGTATTCGTTTTTACTTTTAATATTTTTCACAATTTGCAGCATAAAAAATATAGAGTGCTTCTAATTATTAAAGACCTTGGCCCTGCTGGGTTTATCCAGTAGATCAAGGCAAAACTCATTGTTAGTGACGTAGAGTCACATAAACCCATTTGACCCGAAATTTGGAATGTACTATATCTCATAACAGGATCCTTTGTACCAGTGGCCTTAATAATGCATCTATTGTTACCGGAAATCCTTACGATCAACGGCCTCACTGCCTTGATAAATAATGCCCACCTCATCTGAACCAGCAAAACATTTATTCAAGACCTTTATATCCAGCTAGGCCCTTAGAAGTAAAATCTATGACGTAAATAAAACTGTTCTTAATCTTCCAATCGATTTTCATCTATAGGAAGGAGGAACAACGATCTACTGTACGTTAAATGAGACTGGTTTTAAATTCAAGTTATGTGAGGTACCACGATCTGATACTAATTTTTTCATTTCATTTTTACATTCTCATCATAATTTATTGATGGTATTAATGGACTGGCATGCCAGAATTTGAAAACACATTTTTTGTTACTTGGTTTTTGTAGACTGGTATAAGATTGTTTTTTTGTGTCTTAAAAGTAGTATTAGCAAATATGGAATTGGTTTTAAAATGAAAGAAAAAAATTCTTATTATATATGGAATTTCGGTAGCAAGCTAAACATTTATTTAGCAAAGTTTGAGTTGGTCTCGAGAGTGGTTACTGATCCGGACAAAAATGGTTCTCTTGTCTGGTGGACAGAGTGAGAAATATGATATTTAGGTGCGCCCATGAGTCAAAGGTCAATGCTTTGAGAATCAAGATACACTGGATGGAACACCGAAAGCTTTGTCTCCCAATTAGGATGAAAGAAATGTAAAAAAGTCCACCCTAATTTCAGCAAGATTGTTAAGAGTCACTCTACATGTGTGGTCACCTCATTGATGTCAACGAACTCGAATACAAAGAACGAGATAAATTTCTTGAAAAGAATAAATTTTTGAGAACTGTTTTTCTCAGGTTAGTTCCGGTTACATCCTTACTTTTAATATAAAATATAAATCAGAGAAAGAAGTAATTCCTTTATGTTTAAATATCGTAAATCTTGTGGAATATATTCCGAAAAAATAAAGATATTCCTCGAGATCTTCCAAGTGTTTCGAAGGAAATTGATAAAAGTCTCTGCCAAAAATAAGTGTACTCTATAAATCTAAATGTAGACCTTTGAGTATAAAAGATATTAATATAAAATTTTCTATCTCGGATGAATTTTTTCTATACTTTAATAATAATTCAACTTTAAAAAAATATATTTTTCAAGTTGTTTTCAAATGAGCTAAGAAGCTGATATAATTTGGAAGAATCACATAAGAAGGAATACTAAAGAAGTCGATAAATGTAAAATTGACTCAGCAGATTATTGTTTGAAGCTTTGGCTCTGCTCCAGACTGGAATATTGTGAACGAGTATTTTCTTGAAAGTATCTCATTGGCCTAATCCTCATTTCTGAGGCAATAGAACACACAGACTCTTTGAAGTCACGATATTACAATTTATAACCTATCCTACCGAGGTCATTCGTCTCACATTCGCCTCAAACAAATCAGGTTGTTCACCACGTTGAAAATTCAGGTTGTGTCATTCAGGTTTGTACACCAGATTTAAATCAAAATAAAGGCAAAGGAAACAAGAGGTATCAAAACCATTTTTCAATGCATAATTAAATAAAATAAGCAGTTCATAAATAATTGTTAATTTGGGAATCAATAAAAGTATTTTCGACTTACCTTCATACATTTGTGCATATTGGGGAAATCCTGCCGCTCTCAACCATTTACAAGCCTCTTGAGCCTCGATTTCTGAAATCAGAAAAGACACAAATAATCAAAAATTCTTTTTCCATTAAAATATTTTTATACAAACAGAAAGAAAAATATTGATGTCATGAAGTAAAATGTCTCGGAAGAGGACTCAAAAATAGAGTTAAGACCGATGAGTCAATAATGTCAATAAAGTGTAAATAAAATGTAAATAAAGATTTGTTTGGGCAGCCAAAATATTTAAATTGTATTGAAAAAAGCTAATATAAAATTTTTTTAAACGAGATATTGTATACAATAAATAAAATATTAATTTACGTAAAAATACTGTGATTTTAATTCGATTGATATTTGCAGTGAAAATTTGAATCCTGACATTTGCGATAAGAGATCAGTTTGTTAACGGGAATGGAATAAAAATGACACGAAATGATTTTAAATCAGTTGGTTATAAATATTAGATTTGCAGCAGGAATCGAAAATACACTATTCCTGCAAACAGATTACAACGTCCAGATCGATGCAATATTGATCACGCGTCGGCGTGGTCGATCAGGGAGAATCAATCTTCATTAGAGAGGCAGTAACAACGACATTAGTTTAGCTAGCCTTTGCTATGTGGACGTATAGAGCGCATATGGTGAATTTCTTGTTTGATTTCTTTGTATTCTTTCTCTTTCCTACCTTCTTCTTTTAAGTATTTTTCTGATTTTTTTTTACTTTTTCTTCTGTTTATAAGATACCGCCCGTGCAGCCGGATTCGCCTATATAAAGTTCGATCATTCTAGCGAGGTTAAGCAGGTCTCAACTTCAATGCTTCAAGGCCGATTTCAAGCTTACGCAAGATCGATGCACGATCGTGAATGCCTCGTAGGATCTGCACTTGAATGTACTTACCTGTCATTTAAACCAGTTGGAAGAAGTTTCTTCGTAAAGAGAAGAAATACCTACTTGAAGGCGATAGCTGGATAAGCATGGTTGGTCTGCCTTAGCAGATATTTGGTTCACATTTGGGTGGTAAGTTTCTACCATTGTAAGACTAATTTACCCCAAGTGCCAACTTTAAAAAACTTTTTTTACAAAAGTTATAACAAAATTTTGAAAAATCAAAAATGAAATTTTCTCGAAAATGGCTAAATCAATTTCGATGGTTCAAATATAATTATATTGTACAAGATATCACAGCGGTTCTTTAAAAAATGGAGAGTCAATTCTGCCAATTAGAAAGGAATACAAAAAATTTTTGGAATTTAAAAATAAAATTTTCTATGAAAGCTTTCTGGTACCGCCGCAAATTTTTCCTAAAATACACTCACACTCTTAGTACCAACATATATTTTTGCGAGCATGATCCCAATGGTACTTCACAGTTAAAAACAAATTGTTTTGTTGGCCTTTAAAAAGTATGCGATTCCAATGAAACGAGGGGTATTCTCAATTTTAAGTGATGTCTCTCATTCGAAATCATAGACACGCTTTTGCATAGATTTTACTTTACATCTTGTATTTTCTTGTATCTTGTATCTTTTTTGTGTGCTATTACATACGCCGAACAGTGTGGCCAAAAGCACATACTGTGCTTTTGTGGAAAAAAGTCTGTTTGTGGATAAAAGTCTGTCTACAAGCCAATTTTCAATGGATTTTGATGTTCTTTTTTTAAATGACCGTAAGGGCTTCCAGCTAAAACGAGTCAGTGCAGAAAATTCACTTTGGCCAAACAAACATTTTTTATTTAACAACAGAATAAACAATATTTTTTTCCTAACTTTTCAGATGTACCTTTTTTTATAGGCCTTCAAATTGACTAAAAAAGAGCTTAAGTCAGTGTAATAACTATCTAGCAACAATTTTCAGTAGGTTAGAGTAAGAAAAAAATTGTTTTTAATATTTTTAACAGATTAATGAACAAAAGCCATTTTCTCGTGATTCACAATGATTAGTTGTTTGAAATTCATAGTTTTTACATAAAATATGTGTGAAACAAATACAAATACACAGTTTTTGTATGTCACAACTTTATAAACAAATACACAGTTTTCGTATGTCACAATGAATAGGCTCAATTTTTTTTGCAGAATCAGCCAAACATGACTTTGAAAGACTCCTTGCTGTAATTTTTTTCAAATTAACAAAAATGGTTAATTATTTAAACAATATTTATAAACAAATTCACATTTTCAACATTATTCCATGAATAGGTCCAATTTTTTGGCGGAACCAACTACAAATGTATTGACAGTGACTTCTAGTTGTAATTTTGTTTAAATTGATAAAAAATATAATTTATTTGAACAATGTCTATAAACAAATGCACATTTTCACCATTTTTTCAAGAATAGGCTCCATTTTCTTAGCGAAATCAACTAAAAATGTATTGCCAATTACTCTTTGCTATGATACTTTGCCAATGGACAAGAACAGTTAATTATTTAAACTATTTTTATAAACAAATGTACATTTTGGCCACTTTGGCATAAACAAACTTATTTTTGTCGCGGAATAAACTAGAAATGTCTTACCAATGACTCCTTCTTGTCATATTTGTCCAATTAACAAAACATGTTGATTATTTAAACAATATTAGGCTTTTTTCGCGGAATAAACTAGAAATGTCTTATCAATGACTCTTTCTTGTCATATTTGTCCAATTAACAAAAAATGTTAATTATTTAAACAATATTAGGCTTTTTTCGCAGAATAAACTAGAAATGTCTTATCAATGACTCTTTCTTGTCATATTTGTCCAATTAACAAAAATTGTTGATTACTTAAATAATATTTATAATCAAATTCACAATTTGATCATTTTGCCATAATAAATATTAATTTTTTCACGGAGTAAACAAGAAATGTCTCACCAATTATTCCTTGTTGTCATATTTTTCTAATTAAGAAAAAGTGTTGAGATACGATACCCAATAAATAGATAATTTGATAACCCAATAACCAAGAACCCATCACACCTTTCATTAACACATATTAACACTACTTCATCACAGCTTGGTTTTTTAGCTAATTCCACAAAAAAATATTTAATTTGGAAAAATGGTCAAACTGTGAATTTGTTTTGTTTAAATAATTAATATTTTTTATAAATGTAAACAAAATTACATCTAGGAGTTACTGGCAATACATTTTTAATAGGTTCCGCAAAAAAATGGGCCTCTTCGGGGAATATTGTTGAAAATGAAAATTTGTTTATAAATATTATTTCAATAAATACAGTTGTTGTTCAATTGAAAAAAATGACAGCAAGGAGTCTTTGACAAGAAATTTTTGGTTGATTGTGCAAAAAGAATTGAGCCTATGCATTGTGATATACGAAAACTATGTATTTGTTTATAAAAATTGTTTAAATAATTAACTGTTCTTGTCCATTGGCAAAGTATCATTGCAAAGAGTCATTGTCAATACATTTTTGGTCGATTTCGCTAAGAAAATAAAGCCTATTCTTGGAAAAATGGTCAAAATGTGCATTTATTTATAAAAATTGTTAAAATAATTTATATTTTTATCAACTTGAACAAAATTACATCTAGGAGTCACTGAAAATACATTTTTAATTGGTTCCGCAAAAAAATTGGGCCTATTCGGGGAATAATGTTGAAAATGTGAATTTGTTTATAAATATTGTTTAAATACTTACAGTTGTTAATTTGAAAAAAATGACAGCAAGGAGTCTTTGACAAGAAATTTTTGGTTGATTGTGCAAAAAGAATTGAGCCTATGCATTGTGATATACGGAAACTGTGTATTTGTTTATAAAAATTGTTTAAATAATTAACTGTTCTTGTCCATTGGCAAAGTATCATTGCAAAGAATCATTGTCAATACATTTTTTAGTTGATTTCGCTAAGAAAATGGAGCCTATTCTTGGAAAAATGGTAAAATGTGCATTTATTTATAAAAATTGTTTAAATAATTAATATTTTTTATCAATTTGTACAAAATTACATCTAGGAGTCACTGGCAATACATTTTTAATTGGTTTCACAAAAATTGGGCCTATTCGAGGAATAATGTTGAAAATGTGAATTTGTTTATAAATATTGTTTAAATACTTTCAGTTGTTGTTAATTTGAAAAGAATGACCGCAAGGAGTCTTTGGCAAGAAATTTTTGGTTGATTCTGCAAAAAAAATTGAGCCTATGCATTGTGATAAACGAAAACTGCGTATTTGTTTATAAATATTGTTTAAATAATGATCAAACAGCAGCTATTCTTAACTAATCTAAATTAGGCATTAATTTCTCTCATATTTTATATAAAAACTATGAATTTCAAACAACTAATCATTGCGAATCACGAGAAAGCGGCTTTTGTTCATTAAGTTGTTTAAAACATTATCAACAATTTTTTTCTTACTCTTACCTACTGGAAATTGTTGCTAGATAGTTATTACACTGACTTAAGCTCTTTTTTAATCAATTTGAAGATCTTAAAAAAAAGGTACAACTGAAAAGTTTGGAAAAAAATATTATTTATTTTGTTGTAAAAGAAAAAATTTTTGTTTGGCCAAAGTAAATTTTCAGCACCGACTTGTTTTCCTGGAAGCCTACGGTCATTTAAAAAAAATTCAAAGTTCATTGAAATTTGGCTTGTAGACAGAATTTTGTCCACAAAAAGTGCTTTTGGCCACATGTGTGGCGTATAACCGTATGTAATAGCACACAAAAAAGATCGAAAATACAAGATGTAAAGTAAAATCTATGCAAAAGCGTGTCTATGATTTCGCATCAGAGTCAAAAGTTAAAATTAAGAAGACCCCTCGTTTCAATGGAATCGCATACTTTGTATAGGACAACAAAACAATTTCTTTTTTGAAACTGTGAAGTACCATTGGGATCATGCTCACAAAAATATATGTTGTTACTGAGGGTGTGAGTGTATTATAGGAAAAAAATTGCGGCAGTACCAAAAAGCTTTCATAGAAAATTTTTTTTTTCAAAATTCCAAAAATTAAAAATTTTTTTCTAATTAGCAGAATTGATTCTCTATTTTTTTAAAAACCGCTGTGATATCTTGTACAATATATATTTGAACCATCGAAATTGATCTTGCAAAAATAAATTTTCGTGATTTTTCGTAGATTTGTCAAACTATATCTTTGAAATAATAATTCAGGTTTAAAGATCTCTATTGTCACGTCCAGCGACTATTTATAAGAATAATATTAATTAACAATTATCTAAATTGAACCCAGGCCGATGCAACTAATTAAGTTTTTCTCCTTTCCTTTTGTATGAGAAAACTTCTTTATCTCGATTTAGCAAATTCGCTATGGGTTTCTAGGGTTACTACAGAAGTGATCGAAAAAGATTGCAGTCGAACTCTTTCCTTTCGTCACTATTTGACAAGAGCAGGCATTTCGAAAAAAGTGGTTGGCTGCACAGCTGCCCAGTGGAATGCTGTTGGCGTTTACCAATGAGCGAAAGGAAACGGATACTCGTGAGCAATGAAGTCCACGTAGTGGCGTGTTTTGCGGAAAACATGAATAAAACTCACTTAGCCGGTATACGATGGCTGCTTTCGTGCCAACAGCAAAGACCATTCGCTATGTCTTCCATAAAAGGACTTGAACGTAAATCTTGATGATTATACGACATCTGCCAGCAGGACAAGGGAATCCTGCCATTCGAGAAATTCGATTTTTATCTATCAGCATTGTCAAATAGATCATCTGCCTTACTTTGCTTCGTAAATTAACGTTAAAGACAATTTTAGGTTTAGGAATCTGCACTATAATATTTCATAACAGAAATAAACCTCCAGTTTCTACATCCAAAGCTGTATTATTAAAGTTGACTCGGGTAAAAGGTAAAGGCAGTCTATTTTAGTATTAAATTTATACCGCATTTGATAATACTTTTATATTTTTATATTTTTTATATTTATATATTTTATATTTACCTTAATATGAAATTTCTAATTAAATTTCATATTAAACATGGCATTAAATTAATTGATGACTTTGTGATGAAATATGACAAGACAAAAATTAATTAAAGTATTACTTTTCAGAATTAGTTTTCCGGCAAGTTTCTTGATTACTTTTTGCCTCGTCCCCATCCGTTAATTCCGAGAGGAAGAAAATAAAAAGTGAATGAGGTTTCGTTGCGGCCGGTCTCCTTTTGGATTATGAGGAAAACATCCCGAGGGCAAAGCAGTGATTTACAGGTAAAAACGAACTTATTTAAATGAGTCCATGCTTCCGAGGGAGTTCCTCGTCAAAACTTTCCTTCAAGCTATTTAATCTTTTTTTTTCCTGGAAAATTCATAATATTTTCAAGTCTACTGCAAAAAGGCTTATGCTAAGTTAATCCATCACGATTCAATAAAGCATTTTACAAAAACTGTTACCCAGATACGATTTAAAATAAATATTTCAATGAAATATTTTAATGTAATAAATATTGAATGGCAGCTTTGCATATAAATTTTCACTTGTTTCTAATAAATGTATCAGGGAATAAATGATAAAATTATGTCGACTGTATCCAGTAAAATTGCGATGAATGGAATAATGTGGAAGTGGTTTATGAGTCAGTTTCTAAGATCTGTACACCATATTTCATTTCTGCAAATCTACGATTTGCAACGAGACAATGTTGTTCTAGAAATACGGTGTAAGTGACCGTAAATGTAATGCATTATTGTGATTTATATCAATGGTCTATTTACTTTCATAAGCGTACGGCAAAGTCTTATATGTCAGAGATTTATCGAGAATAATGTTTTGTCAAAATAAACAACTAATTTAAAGTGACTTTTTTATTGATGCTTGATAAGGCCGTCTGAGCACTGTCGCTTCAATTACGCAAATGCAAATCTATACTTGTGAAAGAGGCCAGGCATACAATGTAGGAACTTATTCCGCACGAGTAATACACCTACACGGGCTTATATATGCATGCAGAGTTGAAAGGCAGCGGTCCAGCTACCGCAAAGCAATCACTATTATCTCGGGTCAGTGTTCTATCGGTTCTGATAGTTAAGATATATAAAATTCACAATGTACGATTGTCGACGCAAAATTATAGAAAGCAATGCAGACACTGCGACTTTCTTTGATCAAGATTGTGGAAATGTTTACTGAAGAAAGTTGGATTTGGTCTTTAGACATTTTATTGAGTCGATTATTATTTTTCAGAGGAGACAAGTACTACTTGTTCGGTTATTTATTTTATGGGAGTTAAATGCGAACTTTATGGAAAGCGGAAATTATTTTACTTTAAGAGTAATCCCTATAGATTTAATTCTGTTAAGGATCTTCACTCTGTACACTAGAGTGGGTCGAAAATAAATATTTCTGGAATTTGAAATCGCTACAACGCGGAAAAGCAATGTATTGGGATTCTAAAAAATTATAATTAATTTGGAATCGATCGACATGCAGCTTTGTTACACGCGCTCGAAAAAAAGGTTTCATAATGTTTTGTTTGCAGAGTTTTTAAATTTTCTTGAGTTAAAATTTTTTTTTACATACCTGGAGGTCAAAAAAGTCTTCTCAATTTTTTGCGGATTTCAATCAATCATTTTTCTGAGAGATAATTCCTATTTATTTCACCCCTATTTTTGGAAAAATTTTTTAACACGTTTGTTAATAGGACAAGAATTTTTTGGGGTACTTGAAAATTTTCCAGTGACAAAAATGCACTAGAAAAAAATCACCAAGACCCAGGAATCGAAATTGAAAATACAGCGAATTTATAAAATTTTGATTTTGGTATTTAATGAAATTATCTTTATACCTTGTGGTTTCAACATTTTTCTGAGCATGTGTAGGCTTTTTAAACATAGAAATAAATTAGAAAAAAAAATCCACAAGACCCAGGAGTCGAAATTAAAATTACAGTAATTTTTCAAAATTTAGAATTTGGTATTTAGTAGAATTATTTTCTTCACTTGTGATTTTAAAATTTTTTTGTGCATGTTTGGAGTTTTTAAGCATAGAAATACGTTGGAAAAAAAATCTACAAGACCCAAGAATCGAAATTGGAATGACAGCAAATTTTCTTAATTCGCTATTTTGTATCTAATAAAATTATTTTTTTTTACTTATAAGTTTAACATTTTTCGAGCTTGTGTAGAATTTTTAGGCCTAGAAATACACTAGAAAAAATATCAACAAGACCCAGGAACCAAAATCGGAAACAGGAATTTTTAAAAATGCTGAAGCAGCGTTTTTAAAAAAATATTTTTCTTTCGACCTGAAGTGTTGTTAGTAAGTTGACACAATGGATGAACATGTAGATTTTGCGAAAATTGCATCTAAGGAATGCAGGTTCAAAGGTAATTTTGTAAATTCAATAAACACCGATTCAGCATTTTTGAAAGTTGCTGTTTCCGATTTTGGTTCCTGGGTCTTGATATTTTTTCTAGTGTATTTCTAGGCCTAAAAATTCCACACAAGCTCGAAAAATGTTAAACTTATAAGTGAATAAAATAATTCTATTCGATACAAAATTTTGAATTTAGAAAATTTACTGTCATTCCAATTTCGATTTCTGGGTCTTGTCGATTTTTTTCTAACGTATTTCTATGCTCAAAAATTCCATAAATGCTCGAAAAATTTAAAAATCACAAGTGTTGAAAACAATTCTCTTTAATACCAAATTTCAAATTTTGAAAAATTGCTGTAATTCTAATTTCGACTCCTGGGTCTTGTGGATTTTTTTTCTAGTGTATTTTTATGTTTAAAAAGCTCATACGTGTTCAGAAAAATGTTTAAACCACAAGTTATAAAGACAGTTTCATTAAATACCAAAATCAAAATTTTGAAAATTCGCTGTATTGCTAATTTCGATTCCTGGGTTTTGGCAATTTTTTTCCTAGTGCATTTTTGCTACTAGAAAGTTTTCAAGTACCCCAAAAAATTCTTCCATTTACAAACGTGTTAAAAAAATTTTCCGAAAACAGAAGTGAATTAAATTGGAATTATCTCTCAGAAAATGATTGATTCAAAGTCAGTCGGTCAGTCAGTCATTTTTTGCGGAATGAGCAAAAAATGAGAAGACTTTCTTGACCTTCAGGTATGTAAAAAAAATTGAAACTCAAGAAAATTTTAAAACTCTGCAAACAAGAAATTTTTTAAGTCTTTTTTTCGAGCGCGGGTAACCAAGCTGCATGTCGATCGATTAATTAATCGATCGACAAATTAATTATACTTTTTTAGAATCCCAATAAGCTATTTTTCCGCGATGTAGCGATTTCGAATTTCAGAAGTATTTATTTTCGACCCACCTTACTCTACACTCAACCTCAAAATTAATGTATCTTCATCACGACTGATAAAAATCGAGCAAAATAGGATCTTTAATAACTTTAATGAATTTTGGAAGAAAAACACCAAGCGCAAATTAAAACGAAATAGTTTAAAGCAGAAAATCTTGGATCGCCGTAGGAGAAAAAAGAGAGTTTTTTTTTACAAAAATAGGGGACTTTGGCTCAAGATATTTTTAGTGCAATAATTAATATTTTCTATAATAAAATATATTTTTAGTGCAGGGAAGAATAAAGTTATTTAAAAATAGAATACAATTTTACTTACTTTTAGTATGAGGTGACTCCTGCTTGATAAAACTTAAGTCATCCAGCAACCAATAATATTTAAGAACCATTGAACTTACTTCCTTAATCCTTAATCTTCAGTGTTAGAGAAGATTCTTCATTATTCCAACCAATTACCAATTAAATAAGCCAAAAAAATGAAATTCTATCTAAATATTAGAAAAAATATCGATATCATAAATAATATTTGTTTAGGGGCAAATCTCAGAAACCTTTCACTTTTCAGTGAAAAAGTAAACGACAAAATTTCTGTAAGTACAACACTGGGAATTTCTCTATATTATCTATAAGTCCTACAAAATCATATTTTGCAGTTGGACAGACAATAACTATTGTCTTAGAATCGTTATTAAAAGAATAAAAAATTAATTTTGAGAAAGAAACGGATCAGTTGGTATTTCATTTGTATTTAAAAACATTTGAAGGTCGGTTGACGAAAATTTGAAAATTAGAAAATGAAAATAAAATTATGAAAGTTACGAAAAATTTAAGGAGTGTGAAGGTGTACAATTAAAAATTAGTTAAAAATTTAATAAAAGACGCTAAAAATTATTTTTGAAGTAACCAAAAATATGACAGTTTCCTTGTGTGACGTCACTCGAGACATGTAAATCAGCAGTTTAACGTTGAAAAAATTATAATTTTTTAATTTAACCGTTACGGTTGACCGTAACGATTTATAATTTTCTGCGACAAGTTAGCATTTAAGTATTTGTTCCTTAAGCACAATCACAGAAAGCCGAAGAAAAACCGTGAGAACGTATTTATAAACTTTTCCAAAACTTTTGATTATATTTCAAGGAGTATCATGAGTGTTACGGTCGTTTTTAAATTTTGTACGCACACAAGTTTTTTTTTAAAATTATGATTCCTCTCGTAAAGAAAATGAACACAATGGTTTAGATTGGCCCTTACTTTCTATTATTACTTAAATTTTGTGTTTCAATAAGTTTTTTATCGCGTGCGAGCTGGCTTTTTTACAAAAAGTCTGCAAATATAAGCGTGATAGTCGAAATGTCAAAATTCTAGGGACATACTTTTGAATTCTGTGACTTGGTTCGTATTGAAAAAAATGCAGATTTTCATGAATAAACATGATTTTGCTTTAATTAGATTGAAATATATATTTTGGTTTATGTTAACTTATTTCGTCATAGAGTTTAGGCATAAAAAGCATATGAAATTGTGGATCGGGACAAGCTAACTTCATTAAAAATCAAACATTTAAACTTCAATTACTTTTGATCTAAAGAATAAATCTATTTAAAACCATTTTTAGAGTATAGTTTACACTATAATATGATATAAGAATAAGGATATGCCCTTATCCTGATGCTCTAATTTATAAAAGAAAAATTATAGAGGGTAATAAAATCGAGTACTTGATTCCTTCAATTGTTTAATTTTCTTCATTAAGCCAATTAACCATTCTGACTTATTTACAGGAAGATTTCTCACCTTTAGTTTTTTCACAATGGAACCGTCAATTATAACATCTTCAACTTTTTCAATAAGAAGTTTGACTCCAGGAAGTAGAATTAATTCTTTTTCTTCGGTAGGATAAATTTGGTGTATATTAATTGATAAAAATGGAGAATCTAATTCAATTTCAAAAAGAATTGGAATCTTTTGCACGTCTTCATAATCAGTGCTTAAAAAAAAGTGTGCTATTGATTCTTTCTGTGTTGTAGAAGTGAATCTATTTAATGCAATTTCAGAACCCTCGGTGAATGAATTTGCTGTGGCTACAGGTCTTTGTTCACCTCTATATAATAATTTGGGAAAATTTTCTGAAACATCTGCTTGTCTGACAGCCAATCTGTAAAATGCATTTTGCATTCGTCTTGCTTCATGAGTTTCAAAATTTATTCTAGTAAATCCGTCTTCGACGTAATTAAATATGGCATAAAGGTCTTCAAATTTCATGTCAACATACGATTTATAATTGTTAAAACATTCAACAGTATCGATCATATTGATGTCTAATTTATCCATAATAAGTTCCCCATAGAGGTTTTTAATTTTGGTTTTTGCATTCTCTAAATTTATTTTATTAGGAACCAGTTCTTCTTTATATCGTAATTTCCAAAAGAGATCTGACTCGTGTAATTTTAGTTGCGAACTCCAGGGAGGCAATTCAGAATTTTCTCTCCAATGCATAGCGAAATCTAATTCAGTTCTTCCGTCCTCTTCTAAAATGTATTCGCTTAGAATTTTTCGAGCTTGTTTTTCATCAATATCACCTCTCGTCAAAATATGAACAGCTTTTTCCACTTTATCTTCTTTTTCAAGTCTGCGAAAATTCCTTGCAGCAGCAATTGACCCTCTACCACTAAGTCCTGTTTCTAAAATATTTTTGATACGTACTGATATTGGTGGAAGTACCGGTTGAAGAATATCGTTTTTTAATTTAAGTTTAATGCCAAAAGTTTTTCCAGTTTTAAGATTAACTTCCTTATACATTTTACCTTTCTTAGCGACTAGTTTAACAGGTACTTCTTTTGCAGAACCAAGTACTTTTCTCAATTCGAAATTTCCAAAAGAGGTAGAAATATATTTGGGTCCAAAACCATAGGTACTTGAAAGAAAATCAACGTGTACATCAACACCTTCAAATTTACCTACTTTTATACTTTTTATCGAATTCGTCAGTTTCGATAAAGATTTTATAATACGATCCGATAACGATGATGATAATCGTTTTCCAATTAACGAAAATAAACGAATAATACTTTTTATTCCATACGCAGTTAACCTTCCAACCAATTCAAATCCTGGATCTAGTGTTCGAATAAAAGATATGCTAATGCGTTTAAAAGTTTGACGAGTAAACATACGTGTAAATTGAGTAGCTGCTTGTGTTAAAACACCTTTTCCTATCGTACGGAGTGCCAAAGAAATTGATTCTCTGAAAACTAACGTTCTGATACCTGTACGAAGTGTCGTTAACAATGTTCTAGTAATTAATTTTGAACCAATAGCTACTACTTCTCCATAAAAAGGAATCAGGCCTACCACATCTAATGTACAATCTAGTGCAGCCTCTCCAGATTTTCTTTCTATGATATTATTTACGCAGTTGTAAAATGGAATGAATGATAAAATAATCCCTATTGCCTTTTCCCAGCCAGTTTCTTCATACCCTGTCTTGTGCAGAATTTGTTTAAAAGCATCTGCTCTTTTTTTTGCTAATCTCGTTGCAAACGTTAAAACTGTTTCATCGGAATATTTAAGAATTATTCCAGTCCTTTCAAATTCTGAACCATGCATTAAGCCTAGTTTTTCGCATAGGTAATCTCGATTCTCATCTGTTATGCGAATTATTTTATAATCTTCGCGAAACAAACCAACATAAGCTGTTTCTTGCGTTGAGGGATTCTCGATTTCTAGTAAATCTGCACTACTTATTATTTTTTGTGAATATATAGGAAAAGAAACATGAGCAACAGGATTTATTGAAGTATATTTAGCGTTATTTTCGTAAATAATCGCACGCATACTATTTATAAATCTAATTGCAGATTTTCCAAAAGCCTTTAATATTAATGCTGTCTCCATTAAAGAGTACTTATTTGCAATTTCTTCATTTTGTTTTTCAAAAATGTCATTGACGTTTGGTAAATTTATATTATTTTGTTTACAGTAGTAGTGTTTAGGATTGTACTTGTAATTATCAATTTCCGTTTTATAGTCACTTTCCTTATCAAGGAGGCAATACATTCTCAGATTTTCTTCTGCTAATTGTGTACGAGTCTTGTAGAGAGACATGGCTAACTTAAATTGATATACATGGTTTTCTTTTTTGGGTCTTCTTAATGTTTGCTGCAACTTCTTGAAAGTTGAATTAAAATACGTAAATAAATCTGCATAGGCAATATTCCAGTAAAAAGGGTCGGTAACAACGTTTGCCATTTCCTCTTGTCTAAGACATTTATTTGTATAACCGTAATATAACATTGCAGGAAGGGAAAAGACTTCCAGAACTGTGTCATTTATTTGACCCTCATGAACCGACAATTCTATGGTTTGTGATATTTCTATTAATTCATCAAAAGTTACGTTATGCAGATCTAGGTTTGCAGAATGAGCAAAAGCTAAACCAGCTTGTGCATAAAGATAATCAGGAGAGACTATGCTTATGTTTCCTTCTGCCTGGGGAAATAATGGAACGATAAATTTTCCATATATTTTGCTAACTGACAGATCACTGAGCTGAGAAATAGAGCCATCTTCATTTGTATAATTTAAACTTCTGAGGCTATCATTTAGTTTTCCTTTAAAAAGTGATAAAGTTACTTCATCGGTTGATATTAATGTGTCAATCAAAAATCCATAAATATTACCAAATCTTTTAAATACGATATTACTAGTGATGTAATCGAACGTGGCATCAACATAATCTAAATCAATAAATTCCTTTTTAATCGCTTCATATAGAGCACTGCAGTCTAATAGTTTATGAACAAGATTCGTTTTTGTCTCAAGATCGTTATTCTTTTTATCGAAATAATCAAAAAGAGAATTAACTATGGGAATTGGTTTGAATTGGTCATTTTGTGCCAAAAAATTGTTACTGTAGAGAAAATCACTCAATGTGTTTATGTGATTAAACACAGACAGCAGTTGAAGAGTATTTATAGGATTAAGAAAGAAGTCCGAATTATTCATTTTTGATTAATATCTTGACATTGAATAAATTTATAACCTCTTGGTTGCTATAAAATGACTTAAATTCTTTATTATACTGGATCTGTTAACAATCGCCTGATCACTGTAAACCAATAATATTTTCTTCATTAAAATATTCGAATTTGGTTAAGACACTGATTCTCTACGCAATTATGAAATTCACTTAAATTTCGAAATCTAGTACATTGTAAGCTGCTTACCTTCTGTTCGCCGTAAAGATAGAAAATGTACGGTAATTTATTAACAAAAATTAAAATTCCTTCCGTATGTTAGACAGTTTTCCTGAACGTACCAATCACAAATAAAAAAAATGGGTGACTTTAAAGAAGCCTCTTCGAAGGCACACGCAGAAGTACAAATATAAAAACTATATAAAGATAAAAACTATGAAGATAAGAAAGAAACACAGTACAGTCTAAACAGAGATAGTGTCACGGAAAAGAATTTCTACAACTGAAGGTCATGTATTAAACTGAAGTTCATGTATTAAAAATTTAAATTCTAAATAATTTTTTTTAAAAACAATGTCAAATATACTGAACGAAAAATTAAATTTCGTTAATCTTCTGATTTCAATTCCTTTTACGTTTTTTGCATTGACGGGAAAAAAGTACCCTCTTCTATAAAATTAATTTTTTCGAATCGTGTAATTTGTTTTGGCCCTCAATATATAAGTGGTATTACTCTACAGCAATTATGGGATAAGCCATGACCTACTCAACTGGAATGTGACCGATTCGTACTTCGTCCAGGGGCTAAAATAACATCCCGTTTATTTTCGATATCTTGGCACGAAACTGGAAAATATTTTCGAATCTTATGTCGTTAAAATAAAACTGATTTTTCGCAATATGTCCTTGGACTTGTAAAACGATGTTCTTGAAAATTTCAAAATGTGACCTGCCCCAAGGTGTCGAACACATAACATTCATTCCGGAAATGTGAAAATGAATCAAGAATACAATCATTAAAGCCTATCAAAAAAATGTCAATAATTTTGCAACAAATCCTCAAAAGATTTGCTCCTATCGTATAAGTAAATAAAATTCGAAGATTAAAATGGAAAATAAAAAGTAATAAATATATAAAATACGTAAGATGCAAAAAGTTCAGAAATGAAGTTTGAAAGATGATCTCCTAAGAGAAGTTCATTAAACTTCCTGATTTATCGGTGGATGAAAGAGGTGGAATATCTCGTAAAGGCCGCGAAATACGTACTTATTTTAAATGAGGTTGAGATTAAAGTGGGTAGAGGAAAGACAATAGTCTTTGCGGGAAAGAGAATATCGTTAGCGCAAGGAACTCAACACGTGGGTGTTTTATAATGAGGGGAAATATCCTTATGAACGCGAAAATAATCCTTGAACCATGGTCAATCCCAGTAACAAGGAACCAATGCCACCACGACGAAAAACATTTTTAAAAAGGAATATTTTTTAAAATTAATAACAATGGAAGAGAAAGGCAAAGTGCGTTACCAAACTATCGTTATGTCCAGATCGTTCCAGACAACTGACGTTTCATTATAACAAATTAAACGTCCAATTATTTCAGCGCAACTTTTATTTTAATGATAAAATACCCCTTTTATTAATTACATAATTTAAAATATTATATTTAATCAATAGTTAATTATTAAAATAGAGGAGTAGGGGACTTTTGGATGAAAATAAAATTACATGGAAAACAAAATTATATAAAATTCTGGAATACTCTAGACAATTTTTCCTGAAGATGTTATAAAACGTTACTCGACTGGAAAAAGGGAAATTAGAGAAAATTTTCAAAAATTGTGTATTTTAAGAAAAGCAGAACAAAAATAGAGGATACAAGGAACCCTAATTTTTTCATAACTCTCTTTTACAGGAAACAGAATTGTTTCCTGATATTCTGAGGTAATAATAGGCAATTTTAGCAACAGCTTTTATTTCATTAGTAGTGAGAACGTGCGTCAGGGAAGTTGGAAGGTGGATATCTTCCAAGTTTCGAACTGTCACTTTCCATAGTTGGACCCTCGTCATCTGTGGTCGCAATACCCTGCGGTTGTTGAAGTTGCAAGTTAACCCCAAAACCGGCTGTTAACTGCCACGAAACGTATCATTTGGGGTCTTCGCAATGATGTGATTGCGGGCGATGAAATCCATTACGTACCATGAATGTGGTGGAAATGATTTACACCTTGCAGTCAGTAAATTAATGCGCCTTTAGTAGGTGCTACTTTCGCAATCTTGAGAAGGTGTACTCTCAGAAAAGAAAGCGAATGACAAAATATCGACTACTTTCTTTTCCTGACAAAAACAAAAACCATAGAAAAATTGATAAATTTGACCAAATTTTGGATGTATATTCCATAGTCGTATAGGAAATAGGAATAGAAAAAGGAAACAGAAGGATCCTCTAGAGAAAAATGCATTTAAACAAAGTGTCTAGCTTTTCACCTTCAAAAAATTCCAGAACTTTTCCAGGTTTTCCAGGTAAAAATAAATATTTCCAGGTACTATTTTTTAATTATTACCATAAACTTTCTTGGACAAAATCTTTTTTTTTTAAATCTGTAAGATCGAAATAATTTATACAACCAAATGAACCGTATAAAATGTATATTATACGATTTATGAAATTCTTGAGTTTAATTAACTGTATTTATCTGTATAAGCTCAATAAACTACTTTTTAAGAAAATAGTCTCTAAGAAAAATTAGTAGTTTTTACCAAGTAAATTATTTAGTAAGCGTTTCTACTAAACTATTATAATTATATAATTATATTATTACAAAATCAGTCAGTTACAATTTTTCAGTAAAAAACTACAAATTCATTTAGTAAACTAACTTAATATATTTATTAGTAAGCCTTACTAAGTGAATATATAGTTTTCTACAAAAGCTTACTAGAGCAATTGATGAACGACTTCTGAATTCATTTCAGGTTGCTACAAAATTCCAATTTCAAAATTCCCTGACTTTCCCTGACCAATTTTTCATTCTCCCTGACCGTTATCTGCCGTTATAATTATAATTATATAATACAGGGATCACAATAACTCAGTAGTTCAATTTTAAGGAAAATAGGGGATTTTTATTCAAAAAAGGGGATCTAAAAAAGGAGGGAAGTCTGTTTTTAAATACCAACGAAGCTGCAATTCGCCAGAATCTTAAAAAATCCTCAAAAATCTTAGATTTCTGTTTATAATCTAATAAAACACTCCTTAAATTTCTAAACTTTTAGAATCTTTGGAATGCTCTAGAATGATCAAAAATCCTTCATGACCTCTGAAGTTTTCAACAAACCTTTAAAATCTTCTATAATATTTTTAAATTTCCATAAACTTGTAGATTCATTAAATCTTTTGAAATCCCAAAAAAATTCTCTACAATCTAAATTTTTGAGTGTTTTAGAATCTCCCAGAAACTTCTTAATTCTTCCAAAATCTTCTATAGAGTTCTAAAACCTTCTAGTCTCTTTCAAACTTGTTTTTTCAAGCCTTAAAAAGTCTACAGAATTTTAGGAAGATTCTGAAAACAGTGTAGAAGATTCTTCAAGATAATTAGTCTTTTGAGAGGGTTCTCAAGGATTCTGCAGAATTCTGGAAATTTTAAAACACTTCAGAATAATGTGTTGGAAGTTCTGAAAGTTCAAATGAACGAAATATTTATTTGGTTTCGTTTTAAACTTCAATTTATTCTAAAATAATGATTTATTAATATAGAATACTAGTATATTTTGTAGAACATTAAAATTGTTTTAAGAATTCTTTAAGATTGTATTAAGAATTTTTTAAGATTGTATAAGATTATTATAGATAAATAAAATTATTTGTTTAGAATCCAGAAAGATCTAAGAGATTATGGAAGAATCCAAAAGAAATTTAAGTGATTGTAGATTTTAAAACAGTCTAGAATATTTGGGACAATTTTTACAGATTTCAGATAAGTTTTGAAGATTCTAAAGAATTTGAGAGAATTTCGGTAACCTTTTGTAGACTTTGGCGGATTCTAAAAGATTCTGTAGAAAATTCTAGAAGGTTACTGAAGTATTCAGAAAATTTTGGAAGACTCTGGAAGAGTCTAGTATATGTTGTAGAATATTGCAAAATTTTGAGATATTATTTCATAAGATTATTGTAGGAGAACCCAGAAGATTCTAGAACAGTCTCAAATATTTTGGAGAATTTTCGAGAATTTGAAATCAATTTTAATAATTCTGGAGGACTTTAAGAAATTTTAAGAGACTTTCGAAATTTTGAAAATTTGGAAATTATGGGATATTTAAGGAAACATTAAAAGAGTTTCTGAATGGCGCAAGTTTCTATTTCTCCTAATTCTTGGCAAATTATTCGGAAATTTGAATATAAAAAGGGAAAAACGGGGGAAAAGGAATGAAACTATAAAAAAAGTGATTTTAGGCGATTTGGAGAATAAAATGGGAAAGGGAGAAAAAAGGGGGATCAGAGACTGACTGTGACCCCTGATTTTGGAATATTATAATTATATAATTATAATAGTTGTTAAATTATAATTATAACTATTGAGATATAATTATAATTTGTTGAATCAAAATAATTCCCTGACTCTTTGAAAGTTTTCCCGGACTTTCCAGAATTCCCTGATTTTCCAGAATTCCCTGACTTTCCGGAATTCTCTGACTTTCCAGAATTCTCTGACCTGATGTAGCAAGCCTATCATTTGAAAAAAACTACTTATTCAAATTTAGAGAGATAAGAATCCCAGAATTATGAGTGAAATTCAAGGACTTTTCCAGATAAAAAAAAAATTCAAGGACTTTTCCAGGTTTTCAAGGATTTCCCGGATGCTAGACACCCTGATTTAAAGAAAATTATTCTTTATCGGTATTTATTTAGGAAAATTCACAATATTTTAGAAAGAAATTGTAATTATTGTGCAATAAAGAAACACAAGATTGTAAATTAGTTCTTGAGTCCCTGTGGTTCGGGTCTGTCAAACCCTCGACTTGAAGTATGAGCTCTAAAGTGGGCATGCATAATTTTGTTTCTCTACTTTCGTCCTTTGTCACGTTAATCTTCGAATTCTCACTAAAAATAATTCCTCAAAACAATTTTATTTTTGAAAAGCAACAAATAATTATAACTATTGAGATATAATTATAATTTGTTGAATCAAAAAAATTCCCTGACTCTTTGAGAGTTTTTCCTGACTTTCCTTGATTTTCCATGACCATTTTTAAATTCCCTGACTTTTCAGAATTCTCTGACCTGATGTGGCAAGCCTATCATAATTTTAAGAAAACTACTCATTCAAATTTAGAGAGATAAGAATTCCAGGACTATGAGTGAAATTCAAGAACTTTTCCAGGCTTTCCTGATTTAAAGAAAAATATTCTTTATCGGTATTTATTTTGGAAAATAAACAATATTTTAGAAAGAAATTGTAATTATTATGTAATAAAGAAACACAAGATTTAAAATTAGTTCTTTAGTCCCTGTGACTCGGGTCTGTCAAACCCTCGACTTGAAGTATGAACTCTAAAGGGGGCATGCATAATTTTGTTTCTCGACTTTCGTCCTTTGTCACGTTAATCTTCGAATTCTTGCTAAAAATAATTCATCAAAACACTTTCGTTTTTGAAAAGCCACGAAATACTAAAAACAAGATTATATTCTTTAAAATCGCATTTACATAAAAGAGGGAGAGACCCATTCTGCAGATGTAAGCCCTCTTGAATAATTCAAAGGACCTACTCATACATCTAAAATCCCTTAAAAATTGTGCACAAAATAAACCCAAATGACTAGAAAATATGACAAAGGGCAAATACATTTTCATTTCAACATCAATATATCATCTTTATGTCAACAACAATAATAATAATATGGCAATATTTTAAGAGCCACAGGTTTTTTCACTAATTACGTCCAAAAAAGAGAAGATATTGTCCCTTGCTTAATCAGTACATCTAATTAGTGTTTTTCGACTTCTTCTGAGAAAAACTGTGGGAGGGTCGAGTCCATAAACCACCCCAGGTGTTGACAAAAGCATGGCGAATTAATCTATTTTTACAAGAGCATTTACGCTCATTTTAGTTGTTATTGTTTCGTTTTTCGAGTTGAAGGCTTATGGTTTTTTTTTGTTCATTTTTTAAGTTCATTTAATATAAACTTTTTTTTATTTTTTTTTTCCTTCTCACTTAAATATACAATTTGGCATATCACCCTTCTATATAATAAACTTCGAATAAACTACGAAACTTTCATACAAAACGAAAACTCTAAGAATATTTCCAAAACACTTTAAAAGCAGCCCATAAAAATGTGAAGTTACATCAAGTGCAGGACATTATCACAGCTGCAACTGTGTCATGAATTCCGTAAGGTGGCAAGAATAAAAAAGTCACGTTAGTGAATTTCCTGTCAGTGAAAAAGTAACATGTGCATAATGAGATGTTGCGTGTTAGAGAAAAGGCTTCGTGAATAGAGGATCTAATTCTTCGTTACGAACGTCTCGCTTCCCACGGCTTTCATAAAACGGCCATAGGCAAATGCTTGCACGTGCACTCGCGTACAACTATGACAATGAACGTGATAACGTGTAGGATACAAACAACATGTCCTCTCATCGCTTTGAATCACTCCAGAGTCTGGACAACGAACTTCGAACTCGTCACTTTTTCTGATATTATGTATAACCACAAAGGAATACTATTTCCAGATGAAAATGCAATGAATTAGTAATTAGAGACTGGCGGAAGTGAGAGAGAAATGTCGAGATAAGCTCGCCAAGATTTTGCGGCAGCCCACAGAATACAAAACCGGGAAATGTCAGATTTTAATTAAACGTATTAAGATTTGCGGTAGAAAATCGCCAGAATACTAAAAAATATTTAAAATATATCGATCTCCAGAAAACTTCAATCAGAGGTTGTTTATACATTATTTGAACTCATGTTCTTGACGGAGTTTTCAACACATCATGTTTTTGGTGAAATTAGGAAAGGAAATATGGTCTTTAACTGATGAGAAAAATTAAGAATCTCGAAGCAGTAAGCTATTTATAAAAATAAGGAAAAATTTACGAAATTCCTTATCTCATTTTCTTGTGTAACCAATTCTAATTACTTACACTAATGTCATGGGTTCTCTCTTTTGTAAGTATTTCAATGATTAGTAAAAACAACAGCACACTTGGCAATTGCTGTACGGATGTTCGACTAATTATTCACTGATAACAAGTTAAAATATTCCGCTTCGAGTTTCTCGTTGAAATGCGTAAAAGCAAAGAAACCCAGCCCACCCGTATGATGTAACTTTTAGGAAACAAACTGTTACAGAAGAGCATTAAGGAGGAACATAATTTACGAGCATGTGATTAATTCGTGGCATGGAACTTAACGATTTTTCTTTCTGAATACCAAACGTCGACAGGAAATTAATTTAGCAACGTGCATTTTTTTACCGGTTAGAGTGATTTACATCCCTGAAAAATACATACACATTCATCTTTAAAGATTATCATTCGCACCTGCAAGTTCATTAAAGATGCATCGAAAATCTTTCCTTACGTGTTCAACACTTGCAAAAAATTATTTAATAGGAGCTAAGAAGTAGTAAAAAGGAATTTTTTATCTTCTTTTATTTAGAAATATAATATTCATGGAAAAATCTATTATTCTGTTTTTAAATGAGTGAATTTATTAATTGTGAACATGTTACATAAGCCCTTTTTCTGTTTAACTGAGTAAATTTATTAATTTTTAAAATGTTACGTACGCCCTTTTTCTGTAGCCTTCGATCATAATGTGGAGCTTTTATAGAGAATAAGTGAAACTGGGTCATATTTGAGACACTGCACAGATTTATTCCCTTTCTCTAACAACATCAGCTTTACATTTCGCTTATAATTACAATAATGCAAAACATATTGTTGCAAATCTGTATAAAATACAGAAAGATGCGTGGAACTAGAATGTGAATTACATTCTAAATTATTCCATAAAAGAAATATTCAAACAGAAGTTTGGTTTTTCATACCTGCAGAGATTCACTTGACTCGTTATTTATCCCAAGTAGATTTATATATTTATTTACTCTAAATATATTTTATATCATAATGTAAGTCATCTTTTTTTAAATCAAGCCTTAATTAATGAAGCCTAAAATAAGCCTTGAAAGGCACATCAGAATTTACAAGTCCCAAACTTCGATTCAGCTAGAAGGCCAGTTGCAGTCATTCAAATGAAACTGAGCAAGATGTGACTGACCTGTGGAGATGCAACGAGGAATTCAATTTACTCATGCATCTTTCAATGAATCCTTTCAGTTCCCTCTCTCTTGATAAGTGAGCAAACACTTATTTCAGGTACAAAATGGATAAATTGATAAATAATACAAGATCACAAAAGCATCAATTAAACAATCCTTAAGCAACTATTTATAGTGATTCGAATTTCGAAAAAAAAATATATCAAAGAATGCAACCTTTCAATTAAATAATAAACAGATTTTTATTGAAATGGTAAAATGTGAAAAAGATTCGTCTAAATGCAATTGCAAATATTCATCTCATTAGTAGGCGAACTGAAACTAAACTCTTTGGGCATCAAGAGCCAGACTTGCGTGTACGCATATTCAAATGAGCCAGGCGCCTATCGAGACTTGGGAGCATCGGAAGCCATCGCTTTCAGGTATTCTGAATTAATGGTGCAAACTGCAGCTTTGATTTCAATGTATTCAATGAAGGCATTTAGAAAAGCGTGTCTGGCACTATTGTGTAACATAAAGTACACTTATATGTATAATTGATGCTCTGCAACAAGCCACGTGGCTTGACATGGCTCGAATAACATAACCAAACTTTGCGTCGTTAGGGGTGTCAATTAAAACTTGGACAAAGCACCGACTCCTACAAGGGAGATTGAATTTGCGCACTGTTTTATCTTTAATTACAATTCCTTTGTGCCCTGAAATTGCAATGCCGGAAAAGAGAATTTTGTAACTACAAAACGCGTTTTCAAGCTTTTTCGCAAATAAGGCCAATTTGCCTTAAGGGAATTTAATTTTTAAACTTCCAACCGGAACATTACAATTTGCTGAAAACGAAACTTAAATCAAATCAGGCAAAATAATAAAATAAGTATAAACTGTACTTTGCAACACTTCTGTAGTACAAGAAATATACCTATGTATTTACCCATATACACAAAGTAGATCAAAAAATTACCATAAATTTTTGAAACTGAAAATAGTCATATTCGACAAGAAAAATAATATAAAAAAATTTTATTCCTATGCAAATCTTTCAGTACTCTCAATCCATACCCATTAAAGTTACGGAAACAAAGAAACAAATTTTCAAATAAAAAATTTTATCCATAAAATTTTCAACCCTTCAGAAGAGGCAATTGAAGGATGACAGTACCGAACTAGATACCTGACCAACAATAAAATATATAAAAATTATTATATATATATATATATATAAAATATATTTAAGAGGTCTGCGCCGCCGCACCACGCCGACGCCGATTTTTCTTATCTGATGAGACGCCGCGCCACCGATATTCATTCGGCGCGCTGGCTCACACTGGGGTGAAATAAAAAAACTAGCACCGATATTTTTTTTAAAATTCAGGACTGAATTTTTTAGAGATTAGTGAAAATCATATTCCTTTGATAGCCTTCTATTTCTATGAGAGTAGGTTTTTGATGATTTTGTTTATTTAATTTTTATGTTAATACAAACAGCGAAATAAATGTCGATTTTTTTAATTTCATTTTTTATCTCCTAGAAAATTTTTTCCTTATACTTGTCGCTTAGATTCAATTTACAGAGGTATAAGAAAGAAAAAAATTGTTAACTTGTAAAGGCAATTGTTATAAACAAATTGTATTAACAATTTATCGACATTAGGTATCAAAGCATATTTCTGCTCTGAAATTACTTGCTTTCATTGTTACGATGATACCTGGCCATTAAAATTTAAGATAGACTGTTATTAATTAATTCTATAAACAAATTATACAAACAAATGTACATCGCAGACATTTATAGGCAGAAAGAAATCGCTTTTTCTTCTAGTCTTGTTGTGATTATATTACCAATAACTTTTCCTGAAAAAATTTTTTCATTCATCAATATTTGTTTATTTTATAAACAAATTATATACAAAAATTAACATTTTAGACGTTTCTAAGCGAAAAGAAATCGTTTTTCTTCTAATCTTGTTGAAATTATGTAGCCAATGATGTTTTCTGGAAAAATTTTGTTATGCATCACTAATTGTTTATTTTATAAACAAATTATATAAACAAATGTACATTGCACATATTTATAGGCAGGAGGAAATTGTATAAAACAAGAATAGAAGAAAAAACGATTTATTTCTGCCTATTAAATGTCTGCGATGTACTTTTGTTTATATAATTTGTTCATAGAATTAATCAATAACATCCAATCTTAAATTTTAATGGTCACATATCATACTAACGATGAAAGCAAGCAGTTTCAGAGCAAAAATATACTTTGAAGGCGAATAACCCCTAATTTCGATTATTTGTTAATACAATTTGTTTATAACAATTAACTTTACAAGTTGATAATTTTTTTCCTTTCTTATACCTCTGGGCATTGAATCTCAGCGAGAAGTATAAGAAAAATTTTTTCCATAAGATAAAAAATGAAATTCAAAAAAATTGACATTTATTTTGCTATTTGTATTAACATAAAAATTAAATAAACAATAGAATCAAAAATCCACTGTCACCAATCTCTGAAGAATTTAATCCTGAATTTTTCAAAAACAGAAAAAATCTAAAATCGGTGCATATATAACGCTGAAATTTGAGGAAATAATAAGGAATATATCAAGAAATCGATATCTGGTGCGTTTCAGTTTTATTTTGAAAAAAAATTATTATAGAAATTTTTTAAAAATAAAAACTGAAATGCACCAGACATCGTTGTCTAAATACATTCTTTATTATTTCTCAAAATTTCAGCATAATATTTGCATTTCTCTCTTGATAAACCCACTGAATGTAAATAAAAAATCAGTCGGTAATTCGTGAAGTCATCATGTATCAAATACCTTTAATAACAATGAGGGCCCAAATTGACTACACAAAAATGCTCAAATTTGCGCAAATTAAATATAACTATAATAACTTATGATGGCGCTTATAATTAATTTATTGTGCAGATATCGACTTAATCAACCCATAAACACGGTGGCAAATTGTCCTGGAAACCGAGAATTCTGAGGAATTTTGAGAATTTCATTACAAAATCGGAAATTTACTTCTGATTGCAGTAAAATTTAATTTTTTGTAGCGAACTTACTTCTGCTAAAATTTAATGTACTAAAATTTATTAACGTCCTGAAGTCCTATTTTGCAATTACAAAAGTTCTTGGAATTTTTAATTTTAAGCATCAAAGTATATGCATAATATCAAATAAATTGTAATTTAGTAATAAAAGTTATGGGTTCACTTAAAACAATCAAATAATATCTTTGCCTTGGCCTTGAAAAGTGGAAAATGTGACCAGGAAAAACCGGGCAATGAGCAGGTATTTAAAATCGGCAGATAAATCACCATCCTGATAAAGTTCCACTTAAAACTAACTTAAGATTTATCACTAATTCGTCCTGACGGTTGGTTTAACTATTATTTATATTATTTATCGATTTTAAATGTTTTAAAATATTCATTCAAATTTATGAATAAATTTTGTTTTCTATCTTTTTCCTACTACTTGGTGGGTACCTGTCACCACTACGTAGCGCGTCCTCAGGTTGCGGATAGAGGAAAGGCCCCTGAGGTTAAACACCCCTGAGGTTAACTGC